>OY720461.1:36963475-37278475 GCA_963082715.1 Harpalus rubripes | reverse complement strand
TATTGTTGGTTGTGTTATTATGATTGGCATTAGATGTAATAAAATGTTCAATTTCGTTGTCATATTCAACGTTATCATTCATTTGGTTAATTTTTACCTCTCGCTAAGAGAGGTTTTGAATTCATGCTAAAAATCGCATATCCAGATTTTAGTGAATAAACACGTTTTAAGGTCTCTAGAATCCGATTATAACATTTTTACGGTGATGTCCGTGTGCGTGTGTATGTATGTGTGTGGATGTGTGTGTGGATATTGGAACCACGATTTCTCAAATACTACAAGATTTAAGACATTTTTAACTACGGATTCCCCAATCTAACAATAATGGAAAGAGTTGATTAAGTTTTGGTAACAATTGGACAACCGGAATTAGTAGTAACAAGAAAAAAATCATCTAAATATTATTTATCGAAAATTTATGTAAATACTTATATTAAAAAACGTTAAATTATTTATTCGATAAATATAAATTCATTATTATATCTTCTATAGATTTAGAGATAAAGAAATGCATATAAAATAATTTGATGTAAAAAATCTCAGATCAAACTACTTCAAGGCAAGAAATTCAAATGTTTGTAATTGACACATAAATGTCACTGTCAAAAATATTTGCATGCCACTGTCCAAAATATTTGTACATCATTATGAAGATTATGAAAATAAAAAAAAAAAGGAAACAACGCAAAATAATATACGTAAAAGAGAATACAAAAGGAATTTGCGAAAAAATGTCGAATATAAAGAAAAATAAAATTTCAGGATATTGAATGTAAAGAAAATGTATGTATTGTACATAATTTATATTAAAATATCCGATAGATTTTGCAAATATATGTGAGAATTATTTTGTAGTGAGACATGAATATGTGTATTTGTATTAAAAAATATTTTTTGTTTTATGCGTACAACCAGGTAAAATATCTGGCGAGGGATTATGTACTGGCTACATCAGATTTTTATTTTTGTTAGGTTGCGTCAATTTAAATGTCATATAATTCAATGTTAATCTGTCCTGAAATAGATGAAAATATTCAGGAACCATGGTATACCCTGAATCAAGATACTGGTACACCATGGTTCCTGAATATTTTCATCTATTTCGGGACAGATTGATATTGAATTATATGACATTTAAAATTGACACAACCTAACAAAAATAAAAATTAACTGAATGAATGATAACTTTGAATATGACAACGAAATTGAATATTTTATTACATTTAATGCCAATAACAATAATAATAACACAACCAACAATATAACAAATATAAATAATGTTTTCATACTTACATCTATAATAATTATTATAGTATATTCCGTAACTTAATTAGCGGTGACCAAGGTTCTGGTTAAGCGTTCCGAAATGTAACCAAAACATAATTCCAGGATCGAGGTTCCATTTCGGAATGTGGTTCCTGAAAGTTTTGGTTACTTTTTCGTGACCATAACGACCACAATTTTTTGTGGTTGTTGTGGTCATTCTCTTATTTAAATAATTAATAAATAAATATATCATCACGGCTAATTACTCATTGCTGGGTGTGCCAATCTGCTTTGTACACAGATATCGGTAATGATGAAATATTTGGACCGTGCGAGCGCTTACCAGGCGTCACCTCACGGGCACTTATAGCTGGCGCGGAATGTGCACCACAGGGGTCAATTTTGTGCCATTTAAAATTGGAAATATTTGGCGTCGATCAGGATCGAACCCGGTTCCCCAGATTCGCGTCCTGACACTCAGGCACGCGGCCACAAATTGTATAAACATATAATTATTATTAATATATACTGATATGTAAAATATTTACGTTAGTATAAAATAGACAAAGTTACGTTGTCACTTATTTCTAATGATGCGGTGGTTCCCTGCTTTACCGACACAAATTAACCAAGATGTTCCGAATCACAACCACTTTTCAATAACCATAACCTGACCACGTGAACCACAAGAAAACCATAACCACGGTCGTGGTTAAGTTACGGAATATACTATAAGTAATATCACCAGGGCTGCGCCGTGCGGGTGGGCAGGTTGTGCCCCGCGCAAAGGCGCCTGACTTTGAGGAGCGCCGTTTCAAGATAATAAAGTAAATAATAGTAAATTTTTATAAAATGCTATTTGTAAAGACAAAATTAATATAAAACTACAAATTAACGTGATAAAAGTGAACAATATATTTTTAAATTTGTTTGCATTAGAGCTCTAGTTTTAAGTAAAATAATTGTCGTATCAATCGGTTCGTTATTATTCTAGCATTGTTATATTGAAATAATAACTATGAAAATGTTGATTACAACAATGAATATATTGATTATAACTCAAGAATATTGATTACAAGAATGAATTCCACAATGAATCCAATATTTAAATCCCTATTATCATTTTCCAAAGAATCAAATGCATATACAATTCTGAAATCTGTTGCAAAATTGTTGAACCGCGTTCCGAAAAGAAACCGGTAAATAATTTCAGGACTTACGGAACACTAAACCATAAACCTGATCATTGCTGTCAATTGTTTTTTTAGTTTTCATAGTCAAATGTGTACCACTGCTTGTAGTTGTAGTTACAAAATTTATCTTATTTTTTCACATTCAAAATTTAAATTTATAAAGAATATTTAAAATGTGTTCGCCCTTTTTGTGTGTTCCCAAACGAGATATGAACCTGTATTTGACAATCCACAGTCCTTTCATGTATCCTAACATAATTTAGTTAATTGCGTACGCCCGAAAATCAATACATACTAATTACACCTATTTTATATACAACGTGCAATAAATTTAATAAAATCAAATGCAGGACTGCACTAGCCCATTCTGACAGGGAAAATTACGGTTATCTGCCGTTCGACACTACAGTCGTCCAGTGAAACATTCATTGGGGATGTATGCCGCCATGAGGGTTGTAGGACTGGTCGACTGCAATGGTTACATATTGCCAGAGATATCCAGTAGAATGGACAGATAGAAATTGTGGGGAATTCGGGAATTTATAGTGAATTTTGATTATTCTAAATGAATAAATATATCATTGTTAACATGCTGGATGGGTATTGTAAATTATAATTAGTTGGCGGAACAATGGAACAAAAATATCATAATATATTATATAGATATTTGTCAGTATTTATGCTGCAAATTTGGAAGGGTGCATACTAGTTTTTTGAAAGGAAAAAGCGTACAATTTTTAAAAAATATGAAACAACGTGTCTTTTATTTTTGTTAAAACGCGGGAAAAACACGGCCAAATTGCCAAACCTTCATTGATTTAGTGATGTTAGTTACATTCTATTTTGGTTTGACATTTCATTTGGGCGTTTGTCATTTGGTTTTTCTCTAATGTGAGTTTTTACCTCTCGCTAAGAGAGGTATTGAATTCATGCTAAAAATCGCATATCCAGATTTTAGTGAATAAGCACGTTTTAAGATCCATAGAATCCAATTATAACATTTTTACGATGATGTCCGTGTGTGAGTGTGTGTGGTGTGTGCGCGTGTGTGTGCATATGTTTGTGTGTGTGTGTGTGTGTGTGTGTGTGTGTGTGTGTGTGTGTGTGTATGTGTGTAGGTGTGTGCGCGCGCGTGTGTGTGTGTGTGTGTGTGTGTGTGTGTGTGTGCGTGCGTGTGTGTGTGTGTTTGTTGGATCCACGATTTCTCAATTACTATAAGACTTAAGTCATTTTTCACTACGAATTCCTCAATCTATCAATAATGGGAAGAGTTGATTAAGTTTTGGTAACAATTGGACAACCGGAAGTAGTAGTTACAAGAAAATAATCATCTAAATATTATTTATCGAAAATTTATGTAAATACTTGTATTAAAGAACCTTAAATTTTTTATTCGATAAATATAAATTCATTATTATATCTTCTATAGATTTAGAGATAAAGAAATGCATATAAAATAATTTGATGTAAAAAATCTCAGATCAAACTACTTCAAGGCAAGAAATTCAAATGTTTGTAATTGACACATAAATGTCACTGTCAAAAATATTTGTATGCCACTGTCAAAAATATTTGTACATCATTATGAAAATAAAAAAAAGTCAACAGCGCAAAAGAATATGCGTAAAAAAGAATATAAAAGGAATTTGCGAAAAAAAATGACGAATATAAAGAAAAAGAACAGGGAAGTAGAAAAAGAAAATTTCAGGATATTGAATATAAAGGAAATGTATATATTGTACAGAATTTATATTAAAATATCCCACAGATTTTGCAAATATATGTGAAAATTATTTTGTAGTGAGACATGAATTTAAAAATAGTTTTTGTTTTATGCGTACAACCAGGTAAAATATCTGGCGAGAGGTTATGTTCTAGCCACATCAGATTTTTCTTTACTGAAAATACTGTAAAAGTTAGTCAAAACAAATATTTATCAAAAAATCTGTATGCCAACATTACAAAATACAGTGCATGTGACCTAGGATGAAATAATCCCTTGAAGTAAATGACCTTGATATTTAGAACATATACATATCCTAAGTTCATCATTCATATTTCACGTGATATTAATTAAATAAATTTAATGTTCTTTTTGAAAAATCGTTAGAGTGCTTTGAAAAATGAAACAAATAACCTAAATAAAATATTCACTTTGATATTTGTTGTATAAATTTCTAACAAATTGAGTTTATGCCTAAAAAATATTATACGACAAATAAAAAATATTAAGGTGAATATTTTATTTTTCTAAAAAACATTAAATATTATTTAATTAATATGTCGTAAAATATGAATGATTAAGTAAATAAGTTGCTTTTATAGGATGCCTTTTTAATATCTGAACAACTTATATTCTTACCCTTTTTGCGCTAAAATGAATAGGTAAAGAAATATAACAGTATTGAAAAAATAACATTGAAATCGCTATGCGCCACTTTTCATTTCTACACCCGGTATGTAAAAATTGGTATGTGGTAGGAGTTAAAAAGCCCTATTATTAAGCAGACATATAAAATTAATAATTTTTATTAAAAATAATATATTATAGTAATAACAAGGTGTATTAATTTATATTAAAACATATCCATTATGTGAGTATATGATGTATGCATTATGTAGAAAACATATAATAATGACATTACACTGTAATTACACGTCAATATTGGAAATTTTGATTTTTAATCTAATTTTGAAACCACGTCCATTAAATTTGGCTAACAATAATTAGGTAAAAATATCATTAATAACTAAATCAAGCTATCATCACTATTATTAAATTAATTCCACATCTAAAATTTTTGTCATCATTAACTCATTGGTCAGATTATTTTGAACTTGGAGATATCCACAGCCTCTGTCATTTCTCGAACCTTGATTTACCGATGTGCCATTATCCTATCGTGAATCAAATTGATGTTTTCTTTTCTGGTAACAGACAATACTCAAAAATAATAAAATCTACACAAATTTCTATACAAAATTCTATTGGCTACTTTAAAAGGTCATTTTTTAGATATAGATTTATGTTTTTTAGTAATCTTTAATTTTGGCACAATATGAAAAATTTCGTAAAAATCTAGTGCGTACAGTACGATATACTAACAAAAAAAATGTGCAGGCCCTGTGTATACAGAAGCCGTGTTCCTTCGGTCTGTGATTCTTGATCTAAATGATAAAAGTGATAATGATTAAGAAGAATAATGTTTTTACGTTTCCTATTCGTTATCCCCACTTTCTCATTTTGTGATCACTAGACAACATTCCCCCTTCCCTTCAAAATCAACCTTTTTGAGTGATTCACATGGATTCAGTTCAGAACAAATTGAAAATATACTATTTCGAGCGTAGAAATTTACGAATGTGGGGTTTGTGGCATCAAGGGAAATAAGATTTTTCTACAAACGCGTGTAATGAACCACATAAAGATTTATTTGAAATAAACATACTTCATATTCCTTACCAAGAACATTATTTTTTACTTCAATATAACTCATTTTTAATTCTGAATATAACACATAACAAGGTTATGTTTTATGTCAGAATAATTTTAAAATATCTATTTTATAAAATGTTTGCAATGAATGCGAATGATAGGACGTCAAATATTATGTGATGCAGTGGAAGATGTAATAATTCTGACAAAATTACCGATTGAAGTATCAAATTTTATAAATTTCGTAGAATATTATATGAGGAATATATGCGTAAGAAAATAACTTTTCAACAGATATCTCCTACTTATATGAAGACTTCTTTTAGGTTTACATATTTTCTCCTTGTAAAAGATACTTATCGTATGAATAAAATTCAAACAATGGTCGTATGATTGAAACAATGAATTATATAAAAATGTGTTTCTTAAGTTAAAATTTAAACAAAATATAATAAAAGAAGCAGAAAATTATCTTAAAATTGTATAATACTTGCAGTTGTATCATATAGGTCTATTTTTGACATAATTAATTTATTTATTATATATTTTGTACATGTAATGTTAATGTTAAAGTTAAAAGTAAAAATTCACATGGTTCGTATTTTTCGTGTATTCTCCTTTCCGAGCTTGTGCAACTGATTCCACTTAGAGTATATTTTCAATGAAGAATATTCGTCAATTATTGCGAATATAAAAGAAAGATGCTAACATCATCCACTGATATCGTGATATGCAGAAACTTTCTTCTTTCCAATCATCCAAGTTTTCCAACTCTTTAATCGCAATTTCCATGTATTCTTCATTTTATAATATTTAACTAATATTATAAATTATAATATAAAACTAAGTATGATAAAATGGTTTACAGAAATCACATATATTATGAGAAAAATTATATTTTCTGTCACAGTACCTTCGCTGGTATTTTGACATTTTTGATTCACATATAACATTTTAAATAATTTCTTTATTCATTTCAATATACTATGACGTATAATATTCATATACAACAGCAAAAACTCAAAATAAAATTGTAAATTGTATCACTTTCTCGAAATGTCAAAATTTATTAGGTACCCAAAGACGCCAAAGTTGCCGTTAGAGGCGCTGACGCTCAAAATATGCACATCGCCTATAGAATTAAACCTAGTACTGCTATAATAAAGGCGATGTAACCCTATATTAAATTGTGGAATACTTGAATAATATATTCAGTTTTTGTGAGTTTCAAATCTATATTTTAAACAGTTGAATTTATAGAAATATCTAATCAATTGCGTAGGTTTTATAGTTTGTTAAAATTGTATACTGTCCGAACTGAGTCTGGGTTCATACTCTTAAAAACAATTATTATGAGCTTTTATTTAAAGCTTTTGCGAAATACAAAGTTACATCACCGAATATCAAATGAAAATACAAAATACAGAAATTAAAATAATACACATTGTAGAGCTATCGAGTTTTAATATTTAATTATAAAATATTCCAAATTCAATCATCAAATACATGCAACGAAACATAAAATCAATAACATCCATATATTATTATTATTAATTATATTCTGTATTTTTGAATCCGCATCCCCGAATGTACAATAAACAGAACCAACTCTCGCTCAAAATTTCATTCCGGGTTGCACTGCCCCGCCCAAATCATTACCCCCACCCATACAGTCATCAGCCGCCATTTTGAATTCGCAAAATGACATAAAAATCAGCACACATTGCACGCATGCGCAATCGGCAACAGACACAATCATTGGCGATGATTTTTCTAACAGAGCTGGCGATTGGTGCGTGTTTTCGATTCGTTTTTGTTTCGACGCATTTGTTTGCATTTGATGATGTTTTGTTTGTTTGGCAAAAAACAGTATTTGTTTAAAGGAAAAAATAAATGCATTGTGAACGAAAAGGGTTGTTATTTGTAAT
Source organism: Harpalus rubripes (assembly GCA_963082715.1). Classification (NCBI taxonomy): domain Eukaryota; kingdom Metazoa; phylum Arthropoda; class Insecta; order Coleoptera; family Carabidae; genus Harpalus; species Harpalus rubripes. The sequence continues at coordinate 37,270,652 of OY720461.1, read as the reverse complement.
AATTTGTTTTTTTGGAACGGACATTATTTGGAGTATAAAATGGATGAATAATAATTATGAAATATGGATTTGGATGTTGCAACTTTTTGGTGGAAGCGATGTCTATAAATTTATCTTATAATAAATATGATGGATAAAATATTAATCATTAAAAAAATTGGCACGTAGTTAATTTGTTTAACTTATGCTATATTTTTCCTTTAATTGATGATTAACAGACATTTTAATCTATTATTTAAAAGAAAATATAATTAAATTTTTCTATATACAGAATACAGGGTGTTATGTAAATAACGTGACATACGTTACCACTTCATAAACAAAGTTGCAATGTATCGTAATCTGTAATCATTTCTTTTCTAATATGCTTGTTGCAGTTGTAAAGCACTTCAAGATGGACTAATTACAATTATTTATTTGAATAAATAATTATTATAAATCGCAGTAGTTTGAATAAAAACAACACTTGTCATTTTTTAAGGATTAAAGTCTGAGGTGGAACATGGAAAAGACACTTCCCCTTAAAGCAAATGAATGTCGGTGTATTCTTCATTAGTGAAATTCAACGACATTTATGACATAACAAATATTGTTTTTCGGGACAAGTTGATTTTTACCTCCCGCTACCCTTATGGTAATGAAGGTATAGGGATCGTGCTAAAAATCGCATATCGAGATTTTGGTAAATGACCGCGTTTTAAGGTCCCTAGAATCCAATTTTAACATCTTCACGATGATGTCTGTGTGTATTTGTGTGTATGTATGTATGTGTGTGTGTGTGTGTGTGTGAGTGCGTGCGTGCGTGCGTGCGTGCGTGTGTGGGTGTGTGTGTGTGTGTTTGTATGTATCTTCCGCTCTAACTCAAATACTATCATTCAGAAAATTTTAAGGTCCCTAGAATCCAATTTTAACATCTTCACGATGATATCTGCGTGTGTATTTGTGTGTGTATGTATGTGTGTGTGTGTGTGTATGTGTGTGTGTGTGTGTGCGTGCGTGCGTGCGTGTGTGTGTGTGTGTGTGTGTGTGTTTGTATGTATCCTCCGCTCTAACTCAAATACTATCATTCAGAAAATTTTAAAACTTTTCTACCTTATTCTAATATGGGAAGAAGCCATTAGATTTTGGGGTAAATCAGATAACCGGAAATTGTACTTTACTTGAAGCTCAAAATAGTTTTTCGTCGAAAAATATCTGCAAATGTTATTTTTTCGAGATTTGTGTTATTATGAAAATTAAAGATTGTTAAATTTTCTACAGATTTGCATAAATGCCTTTTCTTATACGGATAAATTTATGAAATTATCTATAATTTAAACAAGCGCAACTCCTTATGGATACACAGTTTATAACGCAAATGTATGTAACTGATAGATAAATGTCACTGTCAAAGAACTAATCATTTCAAATTAATAATAGTACTGTTTTAAAAAGAAAATATTAAATAGAACCATAGTTATATGAAATGGAACTTAAAACAGTTTCCAGCATAACTTAATATGTAAATATGTATATTTAAATTAATAAAAATTAAATAGTGGGAGGTATTGTGTTGGCCACATCAGACTTTTAGATATAAATTTATTATGAAGCTTTTTTGTAATTGATACGATTTACAGTCTCACAACTTTGCAACTAAAAATATTGTGCAGAATATATTACAAATTATAACTTCTTTCAGTTATCTTTATTATACCACGAACTATGATATATTACTTAAATAACTCCCTGTATAATGTGAAAAACAAAAGTGTTTTGTCAAAATTAGCTTGTCTTTTTTAAATTGAGTCCTTACTCGGATCGAAGCAAGCGCTAACAACCCTAACAAATGACAATCGACAAAAGAGCATCGGGAAAACAAAACACTGCTTTGCAAGGCTAACACGATTAACTTCCCGAGCGGCGATATTTCGATTGCTTTCTTTTTTCGGCGATTTACGTTCATGATATCCTACAGCTGTCTGATACACCTTGTACATAACGTTTTTTTATACACCCACAAGTTGATACTTAAATTTAAACCCTTTGATACTGAGTACAAACCGGAGGCCATCTGTTCCAGTCAGGGAAATAAATAGCGAAGATGATTTCTTCGAGAAGTGAAGGGACGGAAAGGGAATATTTTTATGGCCGGTTGGATTTTTTTGTAAGACGCACCATGTGATTATGGGATAATAAATGGTTTTTTTGAACTTTTGATTTCGATCGTTGTTTTGTTTTTTTCATGTTTGATTAATGTAGATCAAGGTGGTGTAATTTCTTGATGTGTGATTATTTTTTATGTTTATTTATTCAATTCATTTACACCTTTTATCTTGACATCATCATAATTTATTGTTTGGACACAACAACTTAAAGGGCGTAAGGTGACGCCTGTTAAACACCGCTACATATACGAGACAAAACTCATAATAAATCGGCTGGTTTACATTTTCAACAAATTATAAGATATACACAAATAATTAGAAATTTCTTGAAAATTATTTCGGTTATTTTAAATATAGACTTAAAATTAAAAAAAAAATCTGGCGTGGCCAACACAATACCTCCCGCCATTTTCAGCCCGAGTCAAAAAAAAGATTTATGGTACATTCACAAATGAAAATTAGGTTTATGGTTTTTGTTTAGGTTTAAGTATGTCATTCATAAATGTAAGTTTAAATTAACTGTAATTTAGTTTTGATATATGCAGACATCTATGTAAATGCTTCAAAAACAAGATTAAAATATCGGTAGAGCAGTACTTAACAGATACCCGTGCGCCGTGAAACTGTCATTCGCTTGGCATTATTGGTTATATTTCAGCAATTAAGTTTTGACAGTCTCCATGTTCTTCTCGCATTTGTTTAAAAAGCCGAATCCATCAAGTGAATACTAAATAAAGATGGGCGTATATATCTATATCGTTTCAGACTCGTTCTCATTGGTGAAGTTTGTGACGTCAAACTAAATCATAAACCTAAAGTTTGGACCTTGCAATGTTTAGCTTTATGATTTGGATTTAGAGAAGTGTGAATGAAGTTATTACATAATATGCGGCTAAAGTCTTTAAATCTAAAGTATAAACCATAAATCTAAACCTAATTTTCATTTGTGAATGTACCTTAAGTTTTTTTGGATTAGCGAATTTTACTCTAATTTTGACAGTTTCTTTCTTCAAATATAGTCTAATCTAATCCAAGTAACTACCTTTTCTTTAAACCCCTCAACAGGATTAAATCCCAATACAGAGTGGGTTCACATTCACACATATCCATGCCTTAGTGGGACTCGAACCCAGAGCCCCGAGTGCACTCATGACGTGAGGCGTTGCTCTAATCATTGAGCCACCGGAACTATAATAAAATGAAGATTCAATTTTAAATACCGGGATAAAATAGTATTCACTAATCCAAAAATGAGGATTAGCTTAAATATTTTTGTAAATTGTTAATTTTTGTTAATCTAAATACATACCTACATATTTCCTTATGCTGGAAACTGTATTGAACTCCTTTTCTATTGTTCTATTTACTTTTTCCTTTTTAAAACGTTACTGATATTATTTTGAAATGATTAGTTCCTTGATAGTGACATTTATCTGTCAGTTACATACATTTAAATAATTGCGTTTTGTTTGTTTAAAGCATAGGCTCTGGGATTTAAATTATAGATAATTTTATAAATTTATCCATAAAATATATAGAAAAAGTATTAATGCAAATCTATAGAAAATTTAATAATCTTTAATTTTTATAATAACATTAATCTCGAAAAAATAACATTTAAAGGTATTTTTCGAAGAAAAACTGTTTTGAGCTTCTAGGAAAGTGCCATTTCCATTTATCCGATTTTCACCAAAATCTAATGGGCTCTTTCCAATACAGAAAAAGTTCGAAATACAAGATTTCAAAATTTTCTGAATGATTTGAGTTAGAGTGGAGGATCCACACACACACATACATCATCGTGAAAATGTTAAAATTGTATTCTAGGGACCTTAAAACGTAGTCATTTATTTAGCGGGAGGTAAAAAAAACTGTGGGCCAAATGTTAGGTGATAATACTGAACTATTACGGGTTTACCTTCGTAAAAGAAAAGCAAATTGGTACACCCAGAAATGGGTAATAATACCAAGGCGTGATTATATATTTATATATTTTACTCATCATCTACTAAAAATTCTTTACCGTAATGTATAAAGATAAACCAGCCCTCTGAAAAATTTCTGGCGGCAATAAAAATGCAAATGCCTTTTAAAATCATGAAATTTCAGGTCATTTGCTGCTGAAACCAAGTCCATAAAGTATGATTTTTTCAGTTCATTACTGAAACGCGCATATCTTGTTAACAGCAGTAAAATTTAATGTTCCGTACAAATTTTTGCCAATTTTATTCCGTGATTCGCGGATTAAAATCCGTGTTTTATACTTACCACAACAAATAAAGAAAGGGTTGCATAGATATTTATGATGGGGGGATGATTCAACCCTTTAGATAAGGGTTACACAAAGAATGTATAATAGTAAATGTATCATTTCTTGAAGTAATTTAAAATCTAGAAGAAACAAGAAACTTTCAATGTTAATCGTTACAATTGTCACTAATTAGTGATTTAAACTGTCTGTAGCACTAAAGCTTTTCCAGATTTTACTAACACGATGTCTATACATTGGTTATTATTGCAGTAACTATTTTTTATCATCATCAAGAACGCATGATAATGAATAATACTTGAGTCATCTCATAAAAATAACTGTCAAGATCAAAGAATGCTGGTTTATAAAAACAAAAATCGCGAGGTTATCAAAATCTTTTTCCAATGAAATACCAATAACTCTTTTATTAAAAATATGTCTCAGTTTGAAATTCTTTCAATGCGAATTAAAAGTTTCATTATACGATTTAAATTGGACGTGAAACTCGGAACGACGATTTTTAATTTTACGGAAAGAATCGACGAAAGAAATTACCGAGGAATCTTTTTATTGACATTTTAAGTTTAATTTCAAAGAAAAATTAAATGCATTATTGATGGACAAAGAAATTATAATCAGAATATAAAATATTTATTTACATAATTCGTACCTACATGATTTTGATTTTATGTTTAAGAATCGTTGGTTTTGCAAGAATAAAGACTGCTTGACTTGTATTTCGAGAATTTGTTAACACCTAATTATCGATGGTTTGTATATTTGTTCAGTATTTCAACAATGTAACCAACCAAAAATAATTTTGCACATTTAAAGGTGGATTTATGCAGTATACTTTTTATTTTACTTTTTCTTTTTCTTTTACTTTATAAAAGTTAAATGCGTGTTGATATATGTATTGCTTTTAATTTTACTTTAAGACCTTAAGTTGGCCAACTTTCAACTTAACTTCACAACTGCGCATGAGCTCCACTACACAAACGTCAGCGTGTTGTGTATTTGTTTTTGTGTGTAGGTTTTAGGTTATGCAAACGAAAAATCAGTAAAGAACAAGATTGTATATTATAAGATTTAATTCAAAAATATCCCCGCTTATATAATACAACAGATATTTTATTCAAGGCTAAAGTGGCCAAAAAGAATGTTTGGAAAAGTATAGCGTTTGTATTAAATGAAACTGGTTAATATATTTACTTACTATGTAATAATACTTTTGTATGCACTAATTATTACATTCTTGTCCATTTTAACAGGATATATTTATCTATTTACATTTGCGACTATATGCCAGAAAAATCACATATGCGCATGGGTATTGAATGCTTTAAAGTAGCTGCATAAAGTACCAAACTTAAAGTAAAAGTAAAAGTGAAAAGAAAAAGAAAAAGTAAAATAAAAAGTAGACTGCATAAATCCACCTTAATTGATCCATTTTTTACCTCCCGTTACCCTTAGTAAGGAAGGTATAGGGATCGTGCTAAAAATCGCATATCGAGATTTTGGTAAATTACCTCGTTTTAAGGCCCTTAGAATCAAATTTTAACATTTTCATGATGATGTCTGTGGGTATGTGTGGATCCTCCACTCTAACCCAAATACTATCATTCAGAAAATTTTGAAACCTTGTATTTCTAACTTATTCTCATATGGAAAGAAGCCATTAGATTTTGGTGTAAATCAGATAACCGGAAATGGCACTTTACTTGTAGCTCAGAATATACAAGGTAGCCATTTGCGTTCTCTTTTGTCAACGCAAAATGTCACTTTGTCACTCATGCGCGGCAACGTAAAAAACGCTCGCTGTCCAAATTTTTAACTATCCAATTTTGCGAAATGTCACTTGTCTATATTCCTAATGGAAATGTTTAGATAGGAACTAATGGCACATTTACCACCTTCACAAGTCAATCTGACATCATATAACAGTTCTGTCGGTATATTACGTAACCAAACAAAATGCCGCACTGCTTTGAAAATAAAATAGGGTATTCATTTACAAAAACGAAAGTATAAAATGCTTAGATTAGATTGAAGCAATAGCTCAAGAAGAATGGAAAATAACAATAAATTAAAATTAAATATAAAATAAGTTGTGTGAACAATTGTGCTGGTGGAGGACCCCATTGTTGCGACTGTAGAAAAAATCTTGTGTGTGTTTCGAGCGCAAATCCACAATGTCCATTAGCGCTCTTAATACACAAATAGCTATTTTCTAGTTCAACAATGTAACCAATCAAAAAAAAGTTTCATAATTTTACACATCTAATCGGTTCAATTTTTTAAATTTGAGATAAACAAACAACTTTCTATAGTTTTCTTAGAGATTTCTGTAACCAAATTTAAGTAGAAACGCTCATACTTTAAAATGTAATAAGTTTTACAAAACTGTTTGGCATCATGTCTCATATTAACAATATTTTGACAACTTTAGTGCCCTTACCGTATACATTTTACATCATAATTAATACTTTTGGAAATGTATGAAAAAATATTCGAACTTTATCGTCCGTCTCAAAGTTTTGAATATACCGTCCCTAAATTAAAATTAATTTGGAAAAGTCGTACTCATCTTGATGGCAAAATAATGTTCTATATTCAAATGAGGAGAAAACAAAAAAGCACTGTCTGTAAATTCAAATGGCGGTAAAACAGAAAACAGTAAAACATCGTTCTCGTCACATATGCCTCTCATTATGTATTCATTGTTGAGGCGAATCGCAGCCGAATATATACGACCAAGGAAGGGAGTATATTCTTCCGACGGTGTCATTAATTCCAACTACGAAAAAATAACAATTTAGGGGTATCACACACATGGCGAGGCATTTGTTTCATGACCATCGTGGATTTTTCAGTTGGCTTCACTGGTTTTTTTAAGTAGCTAGCTTCAAGCGTGTAATCAATCACTTAGAACTTAGACAATAAAAAATACTGGTCAATAATTAATCGATATTTTACAAATAAAATACGGAACTTATTTCTTAAAATTCGTTATGAAATATTTGTGGTTTAAAGCAAAAACTACCAACCTATATAGATGTTTTTTTTTTAATCAGACCGGTTACCTACGGTTACTTTATACATATCCATTTTTTATTGAGCATTCTGGTTACTTGGGGTTATAGTTATTTATGCATTAAGGGCAGTAAGGCAGTAAGTGTTTTCCGCCCGTTCAAAATTCATGACAGACAGAGGTTTATGGGAAAACATATTCAAACCACAATGCAAAATAAAATGTAAAACCATAATCTCAAATATAGATTGCTGAAGATGAAGGCCGTTGGGCCTTCGAAACGTCCACAAAAATAGTAAATAAGTAAATTCAAAAATAGAATCAATTATTACATTTTTACCTTCCGTCACACCTTCATGTAAGGAAGGTATTGTTCGATGGTGAGCTTTTAATAAATAAGCACGTTTAAGAGTCCCTAGAATACGATTTTACTATTTTTGCGATGATGTCTGTATGTGTGTGTGTGTGTGTGACGATTTTTTCGGATCGCATAACTCCAATACCACCTTTCCAAAAATTATAATTTTTGCGTATTCCTCTTCGTTACATTCATATGAAGAGCTGATTTTGGTTATAATTGGTCGACCGGAAGTACCCTCATTTGAAGATTTTAACAGTTTTTCTTGAAAAAACTCTGTTAAATATAATTTTTTCACATTTAATGTTGTTATAAATAATAAAGAATATTTTATTCTTTATACGATTTGATTACATTTTATACTTCATATTCAATGGATATAGAGTTAATAGTATATTAAGTATTAAGAACGGTAAGGACAGTTACCGATCGAAGACAATGTTTGAGGACTGAGCAAAGCGAAGGTCCCAATTTTGTCTGAGATCGGTAATTTCTTAACGTTCGTGATGCTTATACTATTTTTTGTACGATCAATGCATAATATTTAAAAGAAAAATAACATTTGAAAATTATTTTGACATAATTTTAAGGTGTCAGTTTTGAAGTAAGCTTTGCTTTTTGTTTTTTTTTTATTTACCGTCTAGCCCCCTGAACCGTAAGTGAAGCACATCATTTACCGACGTGAGTCACATCACTTACCGTTCAGTAATTTGTAAATAAGTCCTAGTGTTTTGGAAACACTACCGGTAAAAATAAAAAATAATCCGATCGTGCAAAAAAAATTATAAAAAAATTAAATATCATAATGCAGCTAGCTGTGCTATAACCATGGATATCGCTACTATATTAAGAACATGCTGATTGACAGATGTCAGTGTCAAGTGCAATTGACATATGTGTTTTATATTATTATATTTTACTGGGAATATAGAATCTCTTAGATACATGAAACTGTCTGTATGGAATTTGTACAAAATGCATAGAACTGACAGAAGGTAAAGTGCTTGAAATATGGAATCTTGTGCAAGAAACTTTCTGTGTGGAATTTGTACAAAATATGTGGAACTGACGGAAGGTAATGTGCTGGCAACACCAGATTTTTCTTTACTGAAATTACTATGAATAGTATATTCCGTAACTTAATCGCGGTGACCAAGGTTCTGGTTATACGTTTCGTAATGTAACCAAAACATAATTTCAGGATCGCGGTTCAATTTCGGAATGTGCTTCCTGAAAGTTTTGGTTACTACTTCGTGACCACAGCGACTACAATTTTTTGTGGTTGTTGTGGCCATATTCTTATTTCTTATAATATAATAAATAATATTATATAAATAAACATATAATTACTATATACTGATATATATATATATATATATATATATATATATATATATATATATATATATATATATATATATATATATATATATATATATATATATATAATACTTACGTTAGTATAAGGATAGACAAAAGTTATGTTGACTCTTATTTCTAATGACGCGGTGGTTCCCTGCTTTACCGATACAAATTAACCAAGATGTTCCGAATCACAACCACTTTTCAGTGACCATAACTTGTCCACTTGAACCATAACCACGGTCGTGGTTAAGTTACGAAATATACTATATAGAAATTTAGTCAAAACAAAAACAAATATAATATTTATTAAAAAATCTTTACGCGAACATTATAAAATACAGTGCATTTAACTTAGGATGAAATAATCTCTACAAGCAACTAAAATTTGAAATAAATGACCTTGATATTTAGAACATACCCTAAGTTGAATTTTTTTCAAATTTCTTTAAACGTATACAGTTCCAGAATCTTATAGTACAATAAGAAGTTGTAAAAATTTATGTAAATCTTTGATCGTCCAAAGCTAGCTTATCAAATAAATATATCGGTTTGCCTTTCTGTTTACTTTATATCTGAGTGGAAACGTGGAAAGTACGTAACATCAACATCGTTGTCAGTAATGACTAATTTTAATCGTGAAGTGAATTTACCATACCATAAGGGATCTACGTATGTAAAACCATTCTGTTTAAGCATAAAAAATACTTCCTGTATGACTGGCCGTATCATGGATAATATTTAAGGGATGATGAGACAAAAAAACGGTAACAGAAGGGCAGCCCTTGGTCTGGCGGTTCATTCCCATCCCAACATTCGATATGCGGCCACCCTATTTAATATTCTTTTATTTTTATTTGAATTAGTCTTTAGTTCCGCAGTAAGTGAATGACCCTTCCTCAAAGGTGAGACTCTTTTTTTTACGATAGCAGATGTTTCGATCGGTAAATAGTGGGTGGACTACACTTATTTTCTATTTGGATAATTTTCTTAACGGACGAAAGCGTGAAAAATCGACGCACCTTCTACGAAATTTCATAAAAAAATCGAATGTAGCCAGCACATTACTTTCCGTCAGTTCTATCTTTTTTTTACGAAAGATTCTCTATTTCCAGTACATTATTTTCCCTCAGTTCTAGGTATTTTGTACTAATTCCATACAGAAAGTTTCTTAGAATAGATTTTATATTTGCAGAAAAATTATAACACAAACATACTATGTCAATTGCACTTGACATTGACATCTGTCTATCAGAATTTTTTACCTTTCGTCACCTTTAGGTAAGGAAGGTATTGTCCTTGGTCAAAAAAATTGATAGTTTTTAATGAATAAGCACGTTTTAGGATCCCTAGAATACGATTTTACGATGATGTATGTATGTGTGTATGTATGCATGTATGTATGTACGTATGTATGTATGGATGGATGTATGTACCTATGCACGTGTGTGACGATTTTTTCGGAACGCATAACTCCAAAAAATATAATTTTTGCGTATTCCTTTTCTTTAGATCCATATGAAGAGCTGATTAGATTTTGATTATAATTGGTCGACCTGAAGTACCTTAATTTGAGGATTTTAACAGTTTTTCTTGAAAAAATGCTGTTAAATATTACTTTTTCACATTTAATGTTATTATAAATATTTAAGAATATTTTGCTTTCTATACGATTTCATTACATTTTATACTTCGTATTCAATGGATACAGAGTTAAATAATTATAAAGAAATTAAATTTGACAAAGTAGCCAGCTATGTCAGTGTCAAAGTGCAATTTACAGAATATGTTTGAGTTTTTTTTTTCCGGAAATATATAGAATGTTACAAGAAACTTTCTGTATGGAATTTGTACAAAGTATAAATTGTAATCAAATCGTATAGAGAATAAAATATTCTTTAATATTCATAATAACATTAAATGTGAAAAAATGATATTTAAGAGCGTGTTTTCAAGAAAAAATGTTAAAACCTTCAAATGAGGGTACTTCCGATCGACCAATTATAACCAAAATCTAATCAGCTCTTCATATGAATGTAAAGAAGAGGAATACGCAAAAATTATAATTTTTGAAAAGGTGGTTTTAAAGTTATGCGATCCGAAAAAATCGTCACACATACATACATACATACTTACATACATACAAACATCATCGTAAAAATAGTAAAATCGTATTCTAGGGACACTAAAAGGTGCTTACTCATTAAAAACTTTTCATCGAATTTTTTGTTGGTTATCGTCGGAGAAAAAAATCGTCACACATACACACATACAGACATCATCGCAAAAATAGTAAAATCGTATTCTAGGGACTCTAAAGCATGCTTATTTATTAAAAACTCACCATCGAATTTTTTGACCCAATATTTTGCTCCCCAAAAACGTGGCTATATGACCAAGTAACCTTTAGCTTCAAATAGATTTGAGTATTTCAAGTTTGTGTAACATCTTTCGAAACTTTTTCTGGCAATATTAACATGTAATAATTCAGCTATTATGTATTTATTATTTAGTCATAAAATTTGGAGCGTAAACTTTTTCTCAAAACTTTTGTTGCTTATGTTACTCATGTTATGAGTTTGGGGCTAGTATTTCTTACTGAAATCTGTCAGTATGAACAGTAAAAATTACCAGACAAATACTGACATTGCTTGCTCAAATAATTAATACTTTTTAAAGAGTTGTGAACGCTTCTTAGAAAAATACAATAGCCTTGAGGGTCGTTCAATAGCTATACTTTAATTTGAGTACAAAAATACAGACATTATTTTTCCTGTTACCTACCAAAGCATAAGCGAAATCGTTGCATTTCTTTGAAAGTTATTTAAGCGGGTCTCAGTAAGTAAATCATCTTTTCTTTCGCCCTTCTTATTTCCGGTGGAGAATTACTAGTTCCGGAGAATAATAACACATTGCAAGAAATCATGTCAAGTTTTTTGGTAAAATAATACGCTTCCTGCTTGAAGAGCCGTGGAATTTAGGGAGTTTAGTTTTATTTTTTTGGCAAGCTTGACGCTTGGATGATTAAATGACCCTTTTATTTAACCCTTCACTTCTTTTTCTTACGTGACGGCTAAATGATACGGTAACAAACTATGTAATTAACAGCGAACGTTATTTTTATTTTGTTCGTTTACTGGGAGTTCGGGGACTTTAGAAAATAACAATACGAATTGAAGCATTTTTTTAATAAGTATTTCTCTGTTTCCGAATTAGTACGCCATATTTTAGCACCCTTAATTAATTCATGAAAATACTTATATAGAACTCGTTACAGAAGGCAATTCAAGCACTTGTGTCTGAATTTGTAACTCGAGCTAGAATAAGTTGCCTTCTGTAACTTATGTTTTAATATATAAAAATTATTAATTATTATTATTTAATATTATTGTCTATAGGCGTGCACAATAGTAGTCACCGCCGACAGCGGACAAAAATGACAAAACGGTTACTCATTGAAACATAGCAAGGTTATGTTTTAGTCAGAATAATTTAGCAATTTCTATTTTATAAAATATTTGCAATAAATGCGAATGTTAGGACGTCAAATATTATGTGATGCAGTGGGGGATATAATAATTATTACAAAATTACGGATTGAAGTATCAAATTTTATAAATTTCCTAGAAAATTATATGAGGAACAGATGTATAAGAACAGATATCTTCTAGTAACATAAATAAATCTTTTAGGTATACATATTTACTCATTGTAAAAGATACTTATCGTATGAATAAAATTCCAGCAATGGTCGTCTGATTGCAATAATGAAATATATAAAAATGTGTTTCTTAGGTTAATATTTGAACAAGATATAATACAAAAAGCAGAAAATTGCCTTAAAATTAATAATAATAATAATACTTCCAATTGTATGAAATAGAAGTCTATTTTTGACATAATTCGTCTATTTATTATAGATTTTGTACATGTAATGTTAATGTTAAAGATAGAAATTCACATGGTTCGTATTTTTCGTGTATTTTCTTTCCGAGCTTGTGCAACTGATTCCACTTAGAGCCTGGTATATTTTCAATGAAGAATCTTCTTCATTTATTGCGAATATAAAAGAAAGATGCTAACATCATACACTGATATCATGATATGTAGAAATTTTCTTCTTTTCAATCATTCAAGTTTTCCAACTTTTTAATCTCAATTTCCATGTATTGTGCATCTTGTAACATTTAACTAATATTATAAATTATAATATAAATTTAAATATGATAAAATGGTTTACAGAAATCACACATATTATGAGAAAAATTATATGTTCTGCCTCAGTACCTTCGCTGGTATTTTGACTTTTTTGATTGTCACATCACATATATAGCATTTTAAATATTTTCTTTATTTATTTCAATATGGGGTCTCGTGGCCGCGTGCCTGAGTGTCTGCTCGCGAATCTGGGAACCGGGTTCGATCCTGACTGACGCCAAATATTTCGAATTTTAAATGGCACAAAATTGATCCCTGTGGTGCACTCTCCACGCCAGCAATGAGTGCCCGTGAGGTGGCGCCTGGTAAACGCCCGCACGGTACAAATATGTCATCATCTTTACCGAACTCTGTGTACAAAGCCGATTGGCACACCCAGCAATGGGTAATATGCCGTGATGATATATTTATTTATTTACCTATAATATTCATATACAATAGCAACAACTCAAAATAAAATTGTAAATTGTATCACTTTATCGAAATGTCAAAATGATTCGGTAATCAAAAATGCTAATGAAGCCGTTAGAGGCGCTGATGCTCTAAATGTGCACATCGCCTATACAACTCATCGGAAAATAGACCAATCAGATAGTTCAATTTTTCGTATCGTACATCGGTTATTTGCGTTGCTAATTTGTGTTTCACGAAACACAACTAGTGGTGTTTTGGTTCGCAAACAAATGAATCATATGTAATCATTCTTAGTTTTCACTTCCAGCTTTTCTAACTCTCTGATTTCGTCCACCAGGTGAACGCCCGTACAAATGCCACCTACCAGACTGCGGCCGGGCCTTCATCCAGTTGAGCAACCTCCAGCAGCACCTGAGGAACCATGACGCTCAGGTGGAGAGGGCCAAGAACCGACCCTTCCACTGTAATATCTGTGGGAAGGGTTTCGCCACTGAATCGAGCCTAAGAACGCATACATCGAAGGTTAGTCATGTACGTACACAGGTTTTTATAATTTTTTTTATTCTTTAAGTTAGATTTAGTTCGCCCTCACAAGTAACTAGAAATTGGACATATGTTTTTGAAAGTATTTTGTTAGTTTTGTCTTCATATTTTCTTTAATTGTTATTGTGGTCCAAGAATCGAAATATTTTAATGTACGCAAATCTTTGTTCATAATATTAATTCTATCTTTCGCTCATTAATGGGTCCTGCACTCTTATTTTTATTGTTTTAAATGTAAGTTCTTTGCATTTGATTTTTAATGTCAACATGACGTCACGGCGACACTATTGCTATATCTATCTCTGGCACAAGCTCTATAGTAGGCAGCGAGAGAAAGGTAGCACTAATGTGACGTCACAGTGACAATAAACCTCAAATATGTCGCAAAGTAATTATTAAAAAATTGTTTTTTTCATCTTAATCGCTATTTATTGAGTAATACTTTAAGTATAAAGTGTACATTTTATTATTTTTTGTTATGGTGCAGGATCCCATTCGCAAAAAAATCATTGAAAATTCGAGCCCAGGTTCATAATAGCACGACGCGCTTTTACAGTAAAAAATTATTAAAATTAAACGAATCAATTTTAAATAAAAATTTATTAATAATTTATATTAAAACTGCATTACTTAATTATTAATAGAAGCTGAGATCTAACACTTTTACTTTTTTAATTGTTATAAATGAAATATAATTAAATCGAAAAAAAATAACTTTGAAAATATTCACAAAGCCTATGGTTACAATATATTAAAAATTTCCATTCGTACATATTAACATTAGACATTAATGAAATATTTCTTCAAACGGCTAAAAATGGTTGTCATTATATATATATACAGGCTCTAATCATACTTCAGGAAAAAATACTGACCGAAATGAGTAAAAAAGTTTCCGGATCCATTTTGATTAATCAAAATGCTTCCGATCTTTAATAGTTTCCGAGATATAAGGCAGTGAAATAGTATATTAAGTATTAAGAACGGTAAGGACAGTCTCCATTTTGTCTGACATCGGTAATTTCTTAACGTTCGTGATGCTTATACTATTTTTTGCATGATCGACGCACAAAATTTAAAAGAAAAATAAGATTTGAAAATTATTTTGACATATTAAAAAAAAATATTTGTCATTGTTGAAGTATACTTTGATTTTTGTTTTTATTAATTTACCGTCTTTCCTCCTGAACGGTAAGTGAAGCACATCACTTACCGACGTGATTCACATCACTTACCGTTCAGTAATTTGTAAATAAGACCTGTCTTGGAAACACTACCGGTAGATATAAAAAATAACCCGATCGTGCAAAAAATTAGTTTCCACGGGGTTTACCTCTGCTATCTCGAAAACTATAGGAGTCACGACTTCGATTAAATAACACTTTTTTTTTTGCCTTTCATACATCAAGACGTGCTTTTGTTTTTTTAAAAAAATATCATATAATTTTACTAAGTTAAATGTTGTGGCAACCTTGGCCAATATTTGATTTTCAAAAAACTTGGTTACTGTTAGAAATTGAGAAAAATGTTTCATATAATATTTTATTGTTTTTTTATAGTTTATTTACTGACATAAACAATATTTTGTTCAATCACTATCTTTGTCAATTTTCTTCAATTCTAATAGTAAATGGCCTCCGTCTCGGAAACAGTTGAAAGTCGGATGTTGATTAAGCCTTTTTCCTCATTTTGGTCAGTACTATATACCCTTTCATTTTTTCCCGAAGTATGATTACATTCATATATATATATATATATATATATATATATATATATATATATATATATAATTTTTGAATTTTTTTAAAGCAAGTTATTGAGTTTCAAACTCAACTATTATTCTGAAATGGATAGTAGTTTAAAAAATAAATTTTGAACTTAATAAAATTGTTGGTGACGGGTGATACTAGTCTAAATTCATCTTCTATCGCGATGCGTTACTTTTGGCACAATATGAAAAACTTCGTTAAAATTCAAAGCGTGCAGTAAAACTTACTTGCAAGACGTATGAGATAATACTGTAACAGAAAAATGTACAGGGCTTGTGGATACAATTTCTTACCCTTTGCGTATGTTTTATAATTTGTTGAAAATTTAACCGGCTGAGCTATTATGGCCCTGTGCCTGGGTTCGCATTTATATTATAACATTTTAAAAGATAGTCATATTGATTATTGGTTAATACAATACAAAATGTATTAAATTTGCATCAGAATTTCTCTGTGCCCAAATTAATATGAAAATCATCAATAATTAAAATTAATGCATTGTAATTAACAATTGACAATGATTTAAATTATAATCTATATCTATTCAACTGTTAATAAAACAATTGAAAAGCTTGTGGGGGTATTTGTTTTTAAGTTATTTATCCTAAGTCGAACATATATTATTTGCAGGTTATATTTATGTTTGTTTAACCATTGTTTTTATTTATTTTGGGTCATAATTTTATAAGAATTAGGGTGGGATTAAAATTAAAGAGAACAGGTGGTAATATCCGTATAATCCGCAATATCTTATCCAAGCAGGCCTTGATTTAACCCCATTAGATAACCCCGAAATAAATCATAAGTTTTTACCAGGGCATTTTCTTTAATTGCCTTGATAATAAATGAAAGAATACACCGCCATCTACTGTATTTTTAATCTATTCTTCAAAGAAACACAGCGATTTGTTTTTCGCAGATGTTTTTGTTCTCACACGCCGAATCTGGAGGGGACAGAAATAGATTTTATTTTAATAACTGTAGAAATAAATAATATATACATTTAGAATGATTTTGTACAGTTTGGCATACCCAAAAATCTGATGTGGCCAACACATAACCTCTCGCCAGATATTTTACCTGGTTGTACGCATAAAACGAAAAATATTTTTAAATACAAATACATATATTCATGTCTCACTACAAAATAATTCTCACATATATTTGCAAAATCTATGGGATATTTTAATATAAATTATGTACAATACATACATTTTCTTTATATTCAATATCCTGACATTTTCTTTTTCAACTTTCCTTCTCTTTTTCTTTATATTCATAATTTTTTCGCAATACATTTTGAATGATTTTGTACAGTTTGGCATACTCAAAAATCTGATGTGGCCAACACATAACCTCTCGCCAGATATTTTACCTGGTTGTACGCATAAAACGAAAAATATTTTTAAATACAAATACATATATTCATGTCTCACTACAAAATAATTCTCACATATATTTGTAAAATTTATGGGATATTTTAATATAAATTATGTACAATACATACATTTTCTTTATATTCAATATCATGAAATTTTCTTTTTCTACTTTCAGTTTTTTGGATAACTTTTTCTTCCCTTTTTTTCTATATGTAGTTTTGAGGATGGACTTTTTTCGGCCTTTTTGGGAAGGGATTTATGTTTAAATTACTTTTTATTTTTTTAATATTGTATTGACTTTGGACGTTTCGAAGGCCCAATGGCCTTCATCTTCAGCATTTTTGTTTTTTGTTATCTAGATACATATACATTGTTAATTTTTTTAAATATAAATTATGACAGGTTGCTTACCTATTGTTACATTTTTATACTAATGAAATTTTTAAACCCTATGCAGGGTATGTTTGCCCACAAGGCCCCAACATGAAAAATAAGAGGTCAACGGACACCTCGCCTTCTCCTCCATACTATAACAAATTTTTTGACTCTGATTCTACTTTCCTTTTCTTTTTCTTTATATTCGTCATTTTTTCGCAAATTCCTTTTATATTCTTTTTTACGTATATTCTTTTGCGTTGTTGACTTTTTTTATTTTCATAATCTTCATAATAATGTACAAATATTTTTGACAGAGGCATACAAATATTTTTAACAGTGACATTTATGTGTCAATTACAAACATTTGAATTTCTTGCCTTGAAGTAGTTTGATCTGAGAATTTTTACATCAAATTATTTTATATGCATTTCTTTATCTCTAAATCTATAGAAGATATAATAATTATTTTATATTTATCGAATAAAGAATTTAACGTTCTTTAATATAAGTATTTACATAAATTTTTGATAAATAATATTTAGATGATTTTTTTTTGTCACTACTACTTCCGGTTGTCCAATTGTTACCAAAACTTAATCAACTCTTCCCATTATTGTTAGATTGAGGAATCCGTAGTTAAAAATGTCTTAAGTCTTATAGTATTTGAGAAATCGTGGATCCAACATCCACACACACACATACGGACATCATCGTAAAAATGTTACAATCGGATTCTAGGGACCCTAAAACGTGCTTACTCCCTAAAATCTGGATATGTGATTTTTAGCATGAATTCAATTCCTCTCTTAGCGAGAGGTAAAAATGGGCAATTGTGTCACAAACACAGATATAGTTAATATGTAATTTTTAGCGAATTTGGAATTAAAGCTTGCCATGACCAAACGTCAAACGCGCCAGTGTAATTGTTTTGTTTTAAACAGTGAGTATTGTTGGACATCGCTCTGCAGTTTTTTACAAAATTTCAGTGTAATATTACAAATTTAATTGTTGTAAGTGTTATAAACATATTCTTTGTTAAATTGTGTGTATTTTAATATATATATTTGTGCCGTGCACTCAAAAAATTGTGTAAAAGATTTGAAGATGAAAATTCATACTCGAACAGCGCTGTGAAAAGTAAGAAATATTGTTTTTTGTCATTGTTTTTTATATTTTTATAAATGTATACGACATTTTTTATTGATTATTGATATATTTTTTTAAAATATTACACTGACCAACACGAAATATATAAAAATAGATAATCGCATTTTTTTAATAATTTACAGTTAGTAAAAAAATTTAATTGTTGTTGAAAATATACAGGGTCTTTGATGTGACAGTCCTCGATATCTCCCATGAATTTATTAACAGAATTTATTCATCTACTCAAGGAGTATAACATAAAATTATTTTCACATATACAGGGTGTTGTGCATTACGGCTCGGCGAGAATTGTTTATCTTTTTAAATGGAACACCCTACATATTTGCATATATTTTTAATTATATTTTATTTACCCATACATATATATAATTTTTTTTTAATTTTCGACGGCGTTGTCAAGTTATTCCGTTTTTTCTCTAAAAATGACCCAATACATGCATTGCTTTATAAAAGCGTACTAAAGTTATTTTAATAGTAAAAATTAAGAATTTCTGTACAGCTATAACTATACTCTATGTTCTCTAATATTTTTTAAAATATAATTATACAGGTTGTTCAATAAAGCGAATCAAATTTACTCAATTTCAAATGTCTATAACTCGTCATTTTCAAATGGAACAACCTGTATTTTATTATTTAGTTGGGTTTCTTTTTATGTTATCTTCCTATATTATTAAGCGTATCCTATCCCTAAAACCAATAATTTCGGAGTTATTTACCATTTTTGTCTAAATTTAATTAAATTAAATCTAGTATACTATGGAAATTGTTTTTTTTTTATTAAGAAACAATTGCAATAATAGACAATAGTTTGCATTAGCCAATAAATAAAACTGTTTATTATTAATATTTGTGCGATTAAGTATTGATAGTTCTCCTTAAGAAAAATTCATATGAATAAATTATTATTACCTAATCGCACTAATATTAATTTTTACTATTAAAATAACTTTAGTACGCCTTTATAAAGCAATGCGTATATTAAGTCATTTTTGAGAAAAAACTGAATAACTTGACAAGGCCGAGGAAAATTTTAAAAAATATATATGTGCGTATAGATGAATAAATACAATTCAAAATATATGAAAATATATAGGGTTTCAAATATATCAGCTTATGGTGGTAAACCTTTTTAAAAATTTGCACTGTAGTAAATGTTTTGATGATAGAACCAGATTAAAATACAAAATCTGCGAATAAAAATGTCGTCCCTCTCCAAAATAAGTTTATCTATAAGGCGTATCTTTATTTTTATATCAGATTACAATATGTGTTCTTATTATATGATTTAAAGTCACTTAGCACACTTGTAGATGTCAGATAAAAATTACTGTCGACTCCTGTGTTATTACCGTAAAAATATAGGGTTGAACCCAGAAAAAACAAACGTATATAATTTAATTTCGTAATGACAGGTGGCTATGAAATCATGTTCTCAAAGATATACAAGAAAGATATTAAAATAAGGCCTATCTACATCTTATATGCTAAAGATATGTAGATTTTTCGAACAGTTGGAAAAGGAATTGTGAGGGTACACAATAAATGTTGTGTTGATTATTTTAATGACAAACTGAACATACACAAATTAAAATTAAGTTTATACTTTTCGAAATATCAAACCAGTATTTGACACCTTTACCTTCTTTCGGGTATAGTATGACTATCGAATGAAAGTTGACGTTTAGATTATTTAATAGATGTGATTTAAAAAAAAAACATTTCCCTATATTTGATCCTTGTTTACACAGTTCATATCTCAAATGTATGTAACTGACAGATGAATGTCACTATCAAAGAACTAATCATTTCAAATTAATAATAGTAACGCTTTAAAAAGAAAATAGTAAATGGAACCATAGTTATATGGAATGGGACTTAATACAGTTTTCAGCATAAATATGTATGTATATTTCAATTAATAAAAATTAAATAACGGAAGGTATTGTGTTGAATACATCAGATTTATACCTACCGTCATTCCTTTAGGTAAGGAAGGTATTGTTTTTGGTCAAATAATTTGATGGTGAGTTTTTAATGAATAAGCACGTCCCTAGAATACGATTTTACTATTTTTGCGATAATGTCTGTGTGTGTGTGTGTGTGTGTGTGTGTGTGTGTGTGTGTGTGTGTGTGTGTGTGTGTGTGTGCGTGTGTGTGTGTGTGTGTGTGTGTGTGTGTGTGTGTGTGCGTGTGTGTGTGTGTGTGTGTGTGTGTGTGTGTGTGTGTGTGTGTGTGACGATTTTTCTCCGTCGATAACTCCAACACTACTATTCTAAAAATTATAATTCTTTCGTATTCCTCATTTGAAGATTTTAACAGTTGTTTTTGAAAAACGCGGTTAAATATCATTTTTGCACATTTAATGTTATTATAAATAATAAAGAATATTTTATTCTCTATACGATTTGATTACATCTTATACGTCATATTCAATAGATATCGAATTAAAAAATTACCTATAAAGAAATTAAATTTCATAAAGCAGCCTGCTATGCAACAACATTGGAAACAGCTAATATAATTTTAAAAAATCTGATAGACAGATTTCAATGTCAAGTGCGATTGGCATAGTATGTTTGTGTTATAATTTTACTGCAAATATAGAATCAATTCTAAGATACTTTCTGTATGGAATTAATACAAAATATATAGAACTGAGGGAAGGTAATGTTCTGGAAATATAGAACCTTTCGCAAGAAACTGTCTGTATGGAATTTGTATAAAATACATAGAACTGACGGAAGGTAATGTGCTGTCTACATCAGATTTTTTATTTTTGCAAGTGTGTGTTACGCACTTTTTTATATTATTTCGAGTGGCGATGCGCAATTTTTTTTATAACTTAGTTTTCAAGGATTGAGTCAATTTTTAATTTTTATATGGACGCCATATTGGAAAGTTACACCAATCAAAAGAGGATTTTTTAGCTTTCCAATCTATGTACAAAAGAACTGGTTGGACTTGCATTGTCTATATTAAATATACCTTAAAATATAACAACGTTTCGAGTCGAAGCTTTTATAATAATTATTATATAAGTATAAAACATAAAACTAGTTCTTTGTAATAATAATTTAACATTGTCTACAACCTTTAAACAGATATCTATGTTCATTTGTTTCAAACTTCAAAAATGCAACAATTATTCAATGTATAGGTTAACAACCAATGATTGTTGCAATGAAACAAATGTAATAATCAATAGTGTTATTAGTACTAGTGCATATGTATACAGGCTGTCTCACAACTCGCGCCCCAGAGCGAATGAGGAAACACTAGATTGCACTCGGATGTGTAATTTCGAAGAAAAAAAATCTAGCTTAAAAGATATTCGAGAAAAGACGTCTTAAAATTGACCAATCAGAGACCTAAACCTTTAACGTGTGTTTGCCGTAATTTTACGTTACTAGGGTCTTATACAAATCAAATCTTCTTTAAAATATGTGGGCGACTGTAGTTTTCGAAAAATGTCAGTGTCAAATTAAATTTGACAAGGTGAATAAAAAAGGCAAATTCTTACCATGTATTCAGCCGCTGATTACTTAGAAATGATTATAATTTTCGGAGAATGTGGACGTAACACCAGAGAGGCAGCACGAGTCTATTCGGAACGTTTTCCGGATAGAAATCTTGCTAAACTAAATTTGTTGACAGTGAAAAGTCAACTCTAAAGTGTCAAAATTACAGTAAGTCAAATAAATATTGTAACTCACTAGTAGTATTTTTAAAACCTAGCAACCAGTTTTATTTTGTAATAATATCATCACACCTCAAGATATCCTTCCGGGATTGGTGGATTAAAAAGTCTTGTAACTCCGTTATGCAAGCAGCCGCAAATTATTTTCTTCTATTTGTTGGCGACCTATTGTCGTCGGCAAGTGACAATTTCGTCTGGGGCGCGAATTGTGAGACACCCTGTATAAGACATTATAATCTCTCGTGGAGATAACACCAAAAAACATATTGCTAATTTGGAAAACTTTTAGGGTGGTTTATTCCGAAATCAAAGTGTGTTCCTTCCTGTTCGTTTTCTAGGGTAAAACAATTGAAATCAATTCAAGAAAACAAACGCGTAGCAAACAAAATCGTATACATAAATTCTTCGCTTCCCCTTCTCCAAAAGTTTTGATTATATTTAAAATCATGCGTGTTCAAGTCACATTAAAAATCGTTGCATGTTCTGCCTCATTTTGTTGTGCAGCTAACCCTTTTCTGTATATATATTTGTTTCGTTTCATACGTACCCTTATCACAACAGAAAGTAGCGGAAAACCACCCCTATACGTACGGGGAGTTTTGTATGCCGCTCGGTACAAATAGGGATTTTATTCAGGACAATGAGTATATAGTTTTCTTTAATTTATTTCAAAAATAAAATATATTTCTACTCGTTTGTAATTTATTCTGAAGAAGAAAAGGTCTTTTGTTTTGTATTATTTATTGTTTCATTAAATTTTAGTTTCTTTTTATGTATGTACGAAATTAATTATTTCTATTGTATGTTCATAAAATACTCAAGCTGCCTTAAAAAAATCTGGTGTGGCCAACACAATACCTTCCCTCATTTACAGCCCGAGTCACAAAAAAGATTAAGCTATTTGGATTAGCGAATTTCACTCTAATTTTGACGGTTTATTTCTTAAAATATAATCTAATCCAAGTAACTACCTTTTTCTAAAACCCCTCAACAGAATTAAATCCCAATTACAGAGTGGGTTCACATTCACACACATCCATGCTTTAGTGGGATTCGAACCCAGAGCCCCGAGGGCACTCATGACATGAGGCGTTGCGCTAACTATTGAGCCACCGGGGCTATAATAAAATGAATCCAAAAACGAAGATTAGCTTAAATATTTTTGTGAATCGTTAATTTTTATTAATCTAAATACATTCCTACATATTTACTTATGCTGGAAACTGTATTGAATACCTTTTCTATTGTTCTATTTACTTTTTCGTTTTTAAAACGTTACTAATATTATTTTGAAATGATTAGTTTTTTGATAGTGACATTTATCTGTCAGTTACATACATTTGAATAACTGCGTTTTGTTTGTTAATTATAGATAATTTTATAAATTTATCTGTAAAATATATAGAAAAATTATTAATACAAATCTATAGAAAATTTAATAATCTTTAATTTTTATAATAACATTAATCTCGAAAAAATAACATTTAAAGGTATTTTTCGAAGAAATACTATTTTGAACTTCTAGTAAAGTGCCATTTCCGGTTATCCGATTTTCACCAAAATCTAATGTTCTCTTTCCAATACAGAAAAGTTCGAAATACAAGATTTCAAAATTGTCTGAATGATAGTATTTGAGTTAGAAGGGAAGATCCCCACATACACACAGACATCATCGTGAAAATGTTAATATTGGATTCTAGGGACCTTAAAACGTGGTCATTTACCAAAATTTCGATATGCGATTTTTAGCACGATCCCTATACCTCCCTTACCAAGGGTAGCGGGAGGTAAAAATTGTGCCCTAAATGCACTTGATTTTTCTCATTTAAATAACATTGTGTTTTGACACATTTTGGAACTTTATTTTTTCCAAGCCAATAGGAGGTTTAAAAAATCCACTCAATATTGAAATATATACTAGAATGACTCGAGAATATGCGGACAAAATTTGAAGTCCCAATTATTGTTATTAAGATAATTATAGATGGTTAAACTATCGCACAAAAGCCCAAAAAAGTTATATACAAAAGTCATAAGAATATTTATTGGGACTTTAGATTTTGTCCACATATTCTCGGATCACTCTAGTATACCAATAATGAGTGGATTTTTTAAACCTCTTATTGCCAACAATATGTCAAAACCCTATGTTATATGGGGAAAAATCAAGTGCATTTAGGCACGGTCTAATATTAATATTAAGCGGAATTATTGCCTACACATTTTATTTATTTATTCGGAATCACTTAGAAGGTGGCTGGTGTACCAGTCGGCAAAAGTCAATTCACTTTAAATTGAGACATACTATAAACTGTTTTATAGAAATTAAATATCATGTCGGCATTTTACCCATTGCTGGGTGTGCCAATATGCTTTGTACACAGATTTCGGTAATGATAATGACATATTTGTACCGTGCGGGCGTTTGCAGGCGTCATCTCACGGGCACTTATTGCTAGCGTGGAGAATGCACCACGGGGTCACTTTTGTGCCATTTACAAATCGAAATATTTCTTTTGGCGTCGGTTGGTATCGAACCCGGTTTCCCAGATTCGCGACCAGACACAGGCAAGCGGCCACGGGACCCCATAAACTATAAACTCTTTTAATTCGAACAATTTTCGCTATTGTGAAGTGGGTTTGCGTTTTACCCAATCAGAGAACAGAATGAAAACTATAGTTATTGTTCCTTTTTAAAAAAAAAATTAAAGCGTAAGTAATTTTAATTGAATTGCATTTAAAGATGATTACTACAATAAAAAAACAAACATTACTTCAACTACGTTTATCAAAGCGTGAAGCAATTAAAAAATTTTCTTTATTTATTTATCAATTCCATCAATTTTTTTTTTTCTTTTTGACACCAACTTTCTATCGTGAACTTTAAAGGCCCATTCAGAATAAGAAAAATTAGCGGCAGTGTAAAAATTAGTGACATCGGTAACGCAAGAAATTTATAGTAAAAATTTTTGCGTTCACAATGAAAATTTATTGAAATTATAGTTTCTTAGAATTTTTTATTATAAATTACTAGGGTGCATGGTTGACAGTTATAGCTGTCATTTTATTTTTGCACAAAAAGTAACTAACATAGATGATGACATTAATTATCCACAAAATTACTTATTTCAAAAAAAGAAAATGCGTGGGCACAAATTGCCTTTGAAATAAACGAAAATGGTAAGTTACGTGTTCACTTTTAATTGTGCAAAGTTTATTAATAAGTCTGGATATATAGCGCAACGTCTGAGGCACACCACAAAATGATCCTTTTTCTATTGCTCATTTTATCTGATGAAATCAGAAATCAGATGTCAATAAACGTCAAAACTGTCAAAAAAATTAAGCGGTAGCGTAGTGGCAACGTAGAAGTTTGGAGTTTGCAAACTCGTACCGCTGCCATTGCCACTGCGCTACTACTAATTTTCATAATTTTTGGATGTGAACGAATACATTTGCTATAACGCATTCAATCTTTTACCCAGGCCACTACCACTGCCACTAATTCTACCGCTACTTTAATTTTTTTGTTGTGAATGATACTTAACACTTTGAGAGTTTAAATTCCGTCTCCAATCACGTTAGCTGTGAAAAAAATCGCACGTAATCCCACCCCTAAGCTTAGGGGTAGAAAAAAATCCGCTCGGCAGTTCGCCGGTGCCCCACTCTGCCGGAAATGGGCGGACCTACAACCGAGGAAAAAACGTGGAATATAAAAATGCGATTCTATTCGTTAGCCAATTTGTACAAAGGTGGAACTTTAACTTTGCGGTCTACTGAACACCAACAGCCAACTGGGGTATAGATACTATCTATATACGTGTGAAAGGGGGGTTTAATTAGGGTAATCATAACCTAACAACCCAAGAATTTGAATTTGTAATGTAAGAAATATATCATTTTTCATGCAACAATATGTGAATTGTATTGTTCATTGTTGTAATCAAAATTGA
The DNA here is from genome assembly GCA_963082715.1 of Harpalus rubripes. Classification (NCBI taxonomy): domain Eukaryota; kingdom Metazoa; phylum Arthropoda; class Insecta; order Coleoptera; family Carabidae; genus Harpalus; species Harpalus rubripes. The sequence continues at coordinate 37,243,982 of OY720461.1, read as the reverse complement.
AACAAGAATTATTTTAATGCTGTTGATATTGATGGATATATCGATTAATATACTCTCCACGCCAGCAATGAGTGCCCGTGAGGTGACGCCTGGTAGGTAAGTGCCCGCACGGAGCAAATATTTCATCATTACCGATATCTGTGTACAAAGCAGAATGGCACACCCAGTAATGGGTAATAAGCCGTGATGATATATTTATTTATTTATTCAGTCAAGCAAGTTTTGGTATAGTTGATTTTTTGATGGGAAACCGCATCAAAAATATATTTTTTTTACACTCCCGATATCGTAAGTAGGCTCTTAGGACATGTATGTTTATTTTACTGTCAAGGTATCGGTTTCTACATTGGTAAATAGAAAAAATAATTTAAATTTTTTAGAGTAAATTTTATTATCTAGACACATTCAATGTCAACAATTAAGAAAAAAAATCGGATGTGGCCAGCACATTACCTTCCGTCAGATCGTGGTCAGATCTGTGTATATTGTAAAAATTCCACACAGAGATTTTTCTTGTAAAAGATTCCATATTTCCAGTGCATTACCTTCATTTCTATGTATTTTGTACAAATTCCATACAGAATTTTTTGTAAGATTATATATTTCCAGTAAAATTATAACACAAACCTACTGTCAAATGCACTTGACACTGACATTTGTCAATCAAAATCTTCTTAATATAGATGTTTCCATGGTTATAGCACAGTTTGCTGCATTGAATATGAAGCTTAAAATGTAATCAAATGTTATAGAAAATAAAATATTCTTTAATGTTTATAATAACATTAAATGTGAAAAAATGATATTTAACACCGTTTTTTCAAGAAATACTGTTAAAATCTTCAAATTAGGGTACTTCCGGTCGACCAATTGTAACCAAAATGTAATCTGCTCTTCATATAGATGTAAAGAAAAGGAATACGCAAAAATTATAATTTTTGGAAAGGTGGTATTCAAGTAATGCGATCCGAAAAAATCGTCACACACACACACACATACATACATACATCCATCCATACATACATACATACATACATACATACATACAGACAGCATCGTAAAAATAGTAAAATCGTATTCTAGGGAACCTAAAACGTGCTTATTCATTAAAAACTCATCATCGATTTTCTTGACCAAAGACAATACCTTCCTTACCTGAAGGTGACGGAAGGTAAAAAACAAAGAATATTAATGATAAATAATCAGTTTTTCTGTATGAACCACAACAAATAAATATACACTAATGTAATATTTGACAAGAAACTCACAAAAAATAAAAAATTAAGAACGTAATAACTTCTCACAATTATTATTACAATACCACTTTTCCGACTTTAATTATCGCAAAGTCATCAATTATTTTATCAAAGTTTATGTCCTTACATATTCCTTACTCAATCGACAAAATGGCCATATTTGACAATCTCTTTTGACTTAGCGTCGATCTTAGATAATTTTTAATTAACTTAAGTTTACTAAAAGATCTTTCGCACGAAGCAACCATAACGGGAATCGATAGAAAAATTCTTAAAGCTACTTCGAGGTTGGGGTACGATTCTATTAATCTATATTTATGTATAATTTTTAAAGGTCTATACTAGAAGCTATAGTTACATTGGGAAGAATGGATAAAGCATATATCATAAAACTCGAAATTACATCTGCTATTTCTATAGCATTTAACTCACTTATATTTTAGAGCTAAATTAGCAGTTGATTTTTGCAAATCACCAGAAAGAAAACCAAAATCTGTTACTACGTTTTTAAGTTTTTCATACTTCCAGTTTAAATGAAATATAAGATCATCCAATGATTGATTTATTTCAATTACAAAAAGTTTGTGGTCACAAAAATTGCTTCTTTCGTCCTGTGCTTCATACATATGCAACCTTTTTGCCCTCCTTTTTCTTTTATTTTTAAACTCAGGTATAATGTTTAAACGTTCCACAATATTTATTATGCATTCCGCAAACACGTCTTCGAAACCATGATCTCTCATTTCTTGCATACACATTACTAGTCCTTTAATAAGTTTAGATGCCTTAAGTACAGTTATATTTTTTGACTGTACTACTTTATCTACTTGAGTTAAAATATTATCCCAAATTATTTCTGTAAGATCAACTTACACAGGCGCGTGCGCAGCACGAAGGCACCCTGCCCTAAGTGCTGATTGCATTATTTAAATTCTCCTGCGCGGTCTGTGCTAAACAGAAATTCATTTAATGTAATTTTTATTATTACATATTTCAAATAAATAATCTTCATTATTGAGATAATTATCTCATTGAGGCGCTTTTGTAAATGGGTAGTAAAAATGCTCTTTTGGTGCCTCCTCGCCACACCCTAGATCCGGCCCTGATCTTATATGCAACACGAGATGTAGGTACATTTGACCATTCTCCAACGATTCTAAAATCTCCCTTAATGCCACCCCTGTGCGTCTTTCTTGAAATGCGCTATAATTGCAAGACTTGCCATCTCAAAAATAATGCATAATTAAACTAGAACATCTCTGCAAAAATTATACAGCTCTTAAAAGCCAATCTCCCTTATTTTTTATTCCGAGACATGAATATTTCATCAAAGACTTACGTCATTTGCTATTTCCCTGCGTCAGACGAAGAGGGAAGCATGCCCCGTGTCTGTGATTGTCCCAGATTGCTTTACTTTACCGGGGCAATTACCATGCATTCTTTATCTCGTTTTCTGTTGATTCTCCTTTTTCTAATTTGCGCCTTTTTTATTTTTCCCTCGCAACAAGTCCGGAAAATACGGGGAGGGAAATTCTTTTTAAATTCGGACACAATTTTAAGATGTACAACAATCAGAATGTATGTAGAAATTTATTTATTAATTGTTGAAATGTTTACGTGGTTTCTGCCTGATGTTGCATAATAACTTTAAATAAAATAAATAAATATCATCATGGCTTATTACCCATTGCTGGGTGTGCCAATCTGCTTTGTAAAGATATCGGTAATGATGAAATATTTGCACCGTGCGGGCGCTTACCAGGCGTCACCTCACGAGCACTCATTGTTGGCGTGGAGAATGCACAGTGCACCACAGGGTATATTTTGTGTTATTTAAAATTGGAAATATTTGGCGTCGGTCGGGATCGAACCCGGTTCCCCAGATTCGCGACCTGACACTCAGGCACGCGGCCACGAGACCCCATATAACTAAAATAACTTTAAACAAGTATTATTTGAGTATAGTATTCTTCACATAAGAATGGCATTAGTCAATAATATTTCGGTTTAGGTAGTTTAATTTGCTCTGTAATCTGTGCTGACATACTATGCCTTGTTTAATTTAAACCATTCTGTATTGTAGAAGGGCATAGTTTTAAACTCTGTGATTGGTTGAAATTGTAGACAAGAGACAAGATTACCCAATGTAATTTCGGCTACTTAAAATTGCCGCCATCTAGTGTGGCCAACACAATACCTCCCGCCATTTACAGCCCGAGTCACAAAAAAAATAAGTTAATCCTTATTTTTGGATTAGCGAATTTCACTCTAATTTTGACAGTTTATTTCTTAAAATATGGTCTTATCTAATCCAAGTAACTAACTTTTTTTAAACCCCTCAACAGAATTAAATCCCAATTACAGAATGGGTTCACATTCACACATCCATGCCTTAGTGGGATTCGAACCCAGAGCCCCGGTACTCATAACATGAGGCGTTGCTCTAACCATTGAGCCACCGGAGCTATAATAAAATGAAGATTAAATTTTAAATACCTGGATAGAATAGAATTCACTAATCCAAAAATGAGGATCAGCTTAAACATTTTTGTGAATCGTTAATTTTTATTAACCTAAATACATACCTACATATTTACTTATGCTGGAAACTCTATTGAATTCCTTTTCTATTGTTCTATTTACTTTTTTCTTTTTAAAACGTTACTAATATTATTTTGAAATGATTAGTTCTTTAATAGTGACATTTATCTGTCAGTTACATACATTTGAATAACCGCGTTTTGTTTGTTTAAAGCATAGGATCTGGGATTTAAATTATAGATAATTTTATCAATTTATCATATATAATATCATAAGTGGTAAATTTTTGCCGGAAAAATTTTCAAATTGGAACGAGAGCTGGTTGCCTAGCAATTTATTGAGTGGCATTGGCAAAAAAATCACGAGTTGTCAAACGAGTGATTTTTGATCAATGTCACGAGATAAATTTGCAACAAGCTCGAGTAAAGCAATCGGAAAATTTTTCCAGGATAAAATTTAACCATGAATGGTATTCGGATGACTATTTCCATAATAAATATCAGGTAATCATTTATATATACATTATTTTTTTTGACAAAAATCTTCTAATTTTTATTGTTTTGAGGTGTTATATTTACGTTTGCTTTTTCAACGTTTTAAATAGATTCCTGTCCGAATCGACTCGTTTTTAATAAAAACTGATAACAACGAAATGAAACTTTGTAACTATGTAGAATCCTGAATTTGGATTGGCTTATAAATTTATGAGTGAAATAGTCCATAAATATAGGTATAGAAAAAGTATTAATGCAGATCTATAGAAAATTTAATAATCTTTAATTTTCATAATATTATAAATCTCGAAAAAATAACATTTAAAAGTATTTTTCGAAGTAAAACTATTTTGAGCTTCTAGTAAGGTGCCATTTCCGATTTTCACCAAAATCTAATGGACTCTTTCCATTACAGAAAAATTTCGAAATACAAGGTTTCAAAATATTATGAATGATAGTATTTGACATAGAGTGGAGGATCCACACATACATATACACACACATACACACACACATCATCGTGAAAATGTAAAAATTGGATTCTAGGGGCCTTAAAACGTGGTCATTTACCAAAATCTCGACATGCGATTTTAGCACGATCCCTATACTTCCCTTACCAAGGATAGCGGGAGGTAAAAAGCGATAACAGAAGAATTTGGAATAATAGATTTAAAAACTGGAATATTTTAAAAGTTAATAACTTTTTGTAAAGTTTGACAATCCTTCTCGTACAAATAAGTAAGGTCTGCATATTTCAAAGATAGACGCATACATTCGGTGTTATCCATTTTAGATTGTTTTGAGAATCGGTAAGACCTGCAGATCCTTTTCAGAGGCTCTACAAATAATTTTATATCCTATTTTGACCCCTGTGGTGCACTCTCCACACCAGCAATGAGTGCTCGTGAGGTGACGCCTGGTAAACGCCCGCACGGTACAAATATGTCATCATCATTACCGATATCTGCGAAGCATATTGGCACACCCAGCAATGGGTAATATGCCGTGATATATTTATTTATTTGAATAATATTCGCTGGAGATGATGTTGAATGATTCCTGAATGTGTATGTTGCATCTGAGGTCATTCCCCTCCATGTATGCTCTCTCGCATACATTCTTGCTCTAGCATACCAGGCACTCTGGCCTGGCACTAACCTAGTGCAACTTACGCCCCACAAGATGTTCCAATACCGGTTTACTCCCGCTGTGGACCCGAGAAACAGCCATTGTACCGCCGGCATTTTTCATTGCTTTTATTACATTGAAATTAAACATTTTTCACCTACGTACTCACTCGACAACATGCAGAATGAGCCACGAGATATTATAAAAGCTGATTGTAACAATCAGAATGGCGAGAAGATTTCTCATTAACTGACAACGAAATTTTGGATCGTTTTATAAAAATACCCTACATCCTAAAAGATTCTAATGTTAGCTTTAGTCCAATCAAAATTGATTACAACAATAGGCTACTTGCGTGGTACTTAAAATCTGATATCTATCACTAAATACCTAATGTAAAGTTGAAAACATACGTAAAAATATAAATTTTATCTTTAAAAAATTATTTGTTTTATAGGGCCGGTATTTTCACTTGCGAATAAAAGTTTAGATAAATTTATCCTTCGGATAAATATTTTTGTTGTCTTTTCACTTGCAAATAAATTTATTCGAAAGAATAAGATATGTTATTCACGGTATAAATTATTCGGTACTTGGGTAGCGTAACCGTGTATTCGTAGGTTCATTACATTTCCAAATAATGCAGATTTATTAACAAAATGGATATATTAAATATTTTTGAAGATTACGACGATATTTTGAGCTATGAATTAATAAATAACGTGAGAAATCGATAATACACCATCAGATAGCGACCTAACCACATACATGAAGGATTTTTTTTTGACAGATTCCGTTTATGAATACAATTTATTATTACATATCGCATTTGATGCCAATTGTGAATAGGTTAATTATTATAAAGATCCAGTCATTTCACGCTGTCAAAATATTTTCGAATTTTGGATACTTTTGTTGAATACAGACAAACATTTACTTTGAACTGAAAGAAATATACAAAAGGTATAAGGACAATTTTACAATATACATATCTCGTTTACCACATATGACTGCTGCATAAGATGGTACACTTGTTAAATTACAGTCTCTCGGGGCTCGGGGCTAAAAATGCAGAAGAATATAGTTGACATTGACATTAAAGATATCAAACACATTAACCGTTAGTATGAACAACTGATTAAGGGTGATTATCGAGCATTTGACTAACATTGTTTTATCTCTGTCATTCGTTTATGAATCCTTTTAGAGGAAAATACTTCAAATAATAGTTATACAAAAATTAATTGCCCGCATCTTTTATTTGAAGAATTTTTCTCTAAAATAATCTCTAAACGATTGACAGAGATAAAACAATGCTAGTCAAATGCTCGCTAATCACCCTTAATCACCGTTCATACTAGCGGCCATTATTTACAACTACGGATTCAAAAGAAGTTGACACATTTCATCCTTGTCTGCTTAACGTGGCTACGCCAAACTCCATCCTTTTCTATTGACACAAATTCACTCTACAAGGTTACCAATTCACGAACGTTAAAGTTATTCGACAGATAGCTATTTGTTTCTGTAAAATGTGTGAAAAGACGCAATGGAAATATTCTTTGGATAAATATATAGAATAAATTTATTTAACGAATACTTGTTCGAAACTTTATTCGGAAGTGAAAATACCGGGCTTAAATCCTAAAAGATTCTATTAGCTTTAGTCCAATCAAAATTGATTACAATACAATGGACCTTTTCAATTAAACGGCTATCTCTTTCTATCGCTGCAAATAGTAAGAAAATGGCGCGAACAACTGCCAGTTGAACTGTCAAACGAAACGTCAAAAATATTGCAGTCATTAAAATACATGTATTCTCAGTGAAAAATTACATCGTTAGACATTTTAACTTCAATAATAGCTTTTGTAACTTATTTTGATAAGATTTTTTAAAGTTATCTGAGATATTCTCACATTTTACGTCTAAATTATTTAGAAACAAACGACATAGATCTCAGTTGTTCTTACTATGCGCAGATCCCCATTGCGCATATCTTCTATCTCTTTAAATTGAAAAGGTCTATTTAACGGCTATCTCTTTCTGCAAATAGTAAGAAAATGGCGCCAACAACTGCCAGTTAGCCCAACTGGCAGTTGTTGGCGCCATTTTCAAACGAAACGTCAAAAATATTGCTGTTACTAAAATACCTGTATTCTCGGTGAAAATTTGCATCGTTAGACATTTTAGCTCCAAAAAAGCTTTTGTAACTTCTTTCGAGAAAGTTGTCAAGGATTTTTCTCACATTTTACATCTAAATTTTTTAGAAACAAACGCCATAGATCTCAGTTGTTCTTACTATTCGCAGATCCCTATTGCGCATATCTTCTATCTCTTTAAATTGAAAAGGTCTATTGTTGAAACAATTTTCAAACATACATATTTCATTATAATATATAATTAATCATTAAAAATTGATATGCAATTTATAATAAGAAAGAAATTCATTGTTCTTTTATATTCAAGAATTAAATCAATCAATAATAATTATTGTTACTATTTATTACTTAATACATTGTTGGAAGATATCTTCATTATTATTAATAGTTTTGTTCGAGCGTTTCTACCCAATAAATTGTGTGAAATCAATTTTATAGTAATTCTCATCATCACATATAATTAAAAGCCGGTACTTATACAATAACAATTTATAAGTCGTTCATATGTGTATAGCTGTATAAAATTCTTGTAACTAATATTTAACATCTGTACTGTCATTATTTTATTTTACTACAAATAAATTTACAATTTACAGTAATTATCATCAATTTTCAATCACTCTTCAAACATCTGTTTGGAATAAAATCTCAGTTTATTAAAAATGCATTATTGAAGTCTTTAATTTTAGAATACACCTTATAATTTAACAAATCGATAAAAAAATATAGATGAATTTTTTATGCCATATGGACTGCGGATATTTCTTGTACAACAATTTCTAGGGTTTGATATTATCTGCTGCCCTTTGGCTATTACAAGCCTTAACTTTCACTTTAAATACTGGTTCTAGAAAATTACTTTCTTAATAAATGGATAAATGTTATTAATACCATTAATAATATTTTAATTGTGTGCCCCATTTGAAAAATATTGCTCTCCTTCTATAAAAGTTCGTCCGGCTTACATTTTCAACTATAAAACACACAAATGATAGATTTCTACAAAATTTGACTGCTGTAAATATAGTCTAAAAACTTACAAAAACTGTAGATCAAATGACGGTTGATAATAGTTCGACCGGCATTTAAAGGGTCATCTTCTAGTCCAGATTTAACTTCTACCGAGACCCTTTAATTTTGGAATAAAAAAAACCTGTGTGGGGATGTGTGTTTTGATGTTGGATCCACGATTTCTCAAATACTATAAGACTTAAGATATTTTTAACTACCGATTCCTCAATCTAACAATAATGGGAAGAGTTAATTAAGTTTTGGTAACAATTGGACAACCGGAAGTAGTAGTTACAAGAAAAAAATCATCTAAATATTATTTATTTAAAATTTATGTAATACTTATATTTAAGGTGCATTCACAAATGAAAATTAGGTTTATGGTTTTTGCTTAGGTTTAAGTAAGTCGTTCATAAATGTAAGTTTAAATTACCTGAAAATTAGTTTTGATATGTACAGACATCTGTGTAAATGCAAAAACAAGATTAAAATATCGGTAGAGCAATACTCAACAAGACACCTGTGCGTCGTGAAACTGTCATTCGCTTGGTATTATTGGTTATATTTCAGCAATTAAGTTATGACAGTCTCCATGTTCTTCTCGCATTTGTTTAAAAAGCCGAATCCACCAAGTGGATACTAAATAAAGATGGATGTATATATCTATATCATTTCAGACTCGTTCTCATTGGTGAAGTTTGTGACGTCAAACTAAATCATAAACCTAAAGTTTGGACCTTGCAATGTTTAGCTTTATGATTTGGATTTAGAGACCCTAAATTCTGAAGTGTGAATGGAGTCACAAAATATGCGGCCAAAGTCTTTAAATCTAAAGTATAAACCATAAATCTAAACCTAATTTTCATTTGTGAATGCACCTTTAAGAACGTTAAATTCTTTATTCGATAAATATAAATTCATTATTATATCTTCTATAGATTTAGAGATAAAGAAATGCATATAAAATAATTTGATGTAAAAAATCTCAGATCAAACTACTTCAAGGCAAGAAATTCAAATGTTTGTAATTGACACATAAATGTCACTGTCGAAAATATTTGTATGCCACTGTCAAAAATATTTACATCATTATGAAGATTATGAAAATAAAAAAAAGTCAACAACGTAAAAGAATATACGTAAAAAAGAATATAAAAGGAATTTGTGAAAAAATGACGAATATAAAGAAAAAGAAAGTAGAAAAAGAAAATTTCAGGATATTGAATATAAAGAAAATGTATGTATTGTACATAATTTATATTAAAATATCCCATAGATTTTGCAAATATATGTGAGAATTATTTTGTAGTGAGACATGAATATATGTATTTGTATTTAAAAATATTTTTCGTTTATGCGTACAACCAGGTAAAATATCTGGCGAGGGGTTATGTGCTGGCCACATCAGATTTTTATAATAACACTAATCTCGAAAAAATATCATTGAAAGGCATTTTTCGAAGAAAAACTATTTTGAGCTTCTAGTAAAGTGCCATTTCCGGTTATCCGATAACAAAATCTAATGGGCTCTTTCGGTAGATTTCTTTGTAAACTCGTGAATTATGGAATACTTGAATAACATTAAATTTTTATTTTAAACTAATCGAAAGAAATTTGTACTAATTTCTCATCATTTGTGATTTGAGTAGTTTTTGTTTGTTGAAAATGTAAACCCACCAAAATATGAGTCTGGTCCCGTACATTTTTTATTATTGTAATCAATTTCATCATTGTTGCAATCAATGTTCATTGTTCTATTTTTTATGAACGACCACATATGTAGGTTTTATTCACCAAGAGTGATTGTAAGGGTTAAAAATTTTGTTTGGTCCCCTATTGACCTATATTTGATGAGTCACCCATTTATTTGGAAGGGTTAGCGCTTCGGCAGAACTAGGGGAGTCTTAAATTAAAAATTATTGTTAGCACCGTATTGATTCGTTAATCTTCGGTAAGGGACAGCACCCTTGTGTACTCTTAATAAACCAATCATAAGTACAAGTTTGACAAAAAGTTTACCCTCATTTTTTGGGAGGACAAAATATGAAATATTTTATGCATTTTTGAATTTTTAAATTTGTATGTCTGGGAAGTGTGTCATCAATTTAAACTTGATGAAAATTGTATACGTATGGAAAAAGACATGCTGAATCTAAATTTGAATAGTACAAGTCGCTATTTTTTATGAGGGGAGTTTTTTTATGTTATCTAGCTAGCTATGAAAACAACGAGTTAGAGAACAAATAAAATTTTATTTTTCAACGTAATGGCTGATTTATGATGGATTTAATTTATAAATTTAGATTTACAAATTTAGATTTGAAATTTAGGATTTACCTTGCTGGTTTATAATGAATTTAAAGATATGAAATACGCCCAATCAACTTATATTAGGTCACGTGGTTTGACACAGATGGAATGACAGTTATATGATATTTATCACTTTTATCATAATCAATCTGTATTGTTCTACAGATAATCTTAATAATATATCCATATTTTCAGCATCCATTTGTCAAATCAAAATTTAAATGTTTTGTAACGCTTGAAACTGTCATTTCCCATCAAAATCATTTTTTTGAAATTCTGTGAAATGATTGGACGCATTTACAAATTTACATTTAGAATATAAAATATGATAATTTAAATGTAAATTATAAATCATAAATTTCTTAAATTCATCATGAACCAGTAAAAGCAGATATATACAATTTATATTTATAAATGTAAATTCGTAAATCTAAATTTGTAAATTAAATCCATCATAAACCAGCTATAAGAACCAACACACTTATTCCAAGTCATTATTCGATAAAAAGCGACGCCCTCTCATATGTTTTTTGAGTTTTGGAAAGAGATAATAGTCACAGGGGGCGAGGTCAGGACTGTAAGGTGGATGTTGTAATTCCTCAAAGCCGCATTCATTGGCAACACATTTTTATATAATTCATTATTGCAATCAGACGACCATTGTTGGAATTTTATTCATACGATAAGTATCTTTTACAATGAGAAAATATGTATACCGAAAAGAATTTTTCATGTTAGTAGAAGATATCTGTCTAAAAGTTATTTTCTTATACATCTGTTCCTTATATAATCTTCTAGGAAATATATAAAATTTGATACTTCAATCGGTAATTTTGTAAGATTTATTACATCCCCCACTGCAAATATTTTATAAAATAGAAATTGCAAAATTATTCTGACATAAAACATAACCTTGCTTTGTTTCAATGAGTAACCATTTTTGTCCGTTGTCGGCCCTGACTACTTTTGTGCACACCGCCTATAAAATAAGATAAAAAGAAAATTAAATATAATAAAATATGCAAGGAGAAATATATAATTCGATAAATTGTGGTTTCCCATTTGACAGTAGGCTAACTTCAAACTCCTTCAACCTGTAGTTCAAAACTTGCCACCACAGCGCTGCGATCTTAAAAATACATGCCAATAAAAATTTGTTTAGCCTGTGACAATGTTGCTAATATACTATATTTGATAAAGAGGTTTAACCTTTTCCGAAAACTTTTGTTACATACGTTACTAAAGAATAAACGTGAAAAGGTAAAATCCAAAGATCCAAATCTGTCCCAATCTACTATTCGGTACTACCACTTGTTCTCTGGGGCTGTTGCTTTGCTACGAATGTTGGGCCCTGCATCTTGTCTCTGTGGGTGAGAGTGCCAGCTAACGCACAGTTCTGTCAACAGTGTGTTGGTCGGTTGCAGCAACACGCGGCTCTGATTGGTGGCCCGAACGCCACGTCATGCCCGCTCTGCCACAAGATGTTCCTTGGGGGCGAAGCACTCATGGAGCACATGAAGCACACTCACAAGGATCCAAATGCTTCGGGGGTTGCCAGTAAGTAACACAGACACAATGTAGATCATGTAGAATATTTAGCGACACGGCGAAAACTTTCCAAAGACACTAAAATTAAAAAGTTTAAAATTGTTACCAATACAGTTTCAAGTGTTAATTACAATAATTTTACATATACAGAGTGATTCATAAGTCGCTTTACCATTCATTGTTTTATAAGATCAAAATATCAGTTCGCATCAAGTCACTTCAAATAAACACAGTAAATTGTTGTTCTTTTTGACTTATCTGAGCTGAGCGGTACTGAGTGTACTCGCATCCCTTTACCGATCCAGGGCCGCTCCGTGCGGGTGGGTAGGTTGTGCCCCGCACAAAGGCACCTGACTTTGAGGGGCGCCGTTTCAAGACAGTAAAGTAAATAATAGTAAATTTTTATAAAATTCTCCTATTCGTAAAGACAAAATTACTATACAAATTATAAGTAAAATAATTATCAGAAGTAATATCACAAGACCTCCTGATTTTAACGATAAATTTTTATTTTGCACGAATTTTTTTGCTTAGCAACAAACACGAAAGAAAACTGCATGGTAAATCCCGACTCCGAAGGAGGAGGGGTTTTACCTAATGTCAGTTTGCTTGAGTGATTTTGCTTAAAAGCAAAAAGAATGAGTGTTTAAAAATAAAAGTTTATCTGAGAAAATCAGAGATGTCGTGTGGTATTTGGTGAGATAAATTCCAAAGACAACGCAAAATGAAACAATTTAATTATTAATATTTTATTTTTAAACTTGATATATTAATTAACTGTCACACTGACAGTTATAAACAATAACAACAGTTTATTTACTTGGTAGCGGAAAATTATCGGGGTAACGGAGTTTTATCAGTATAATACTGTTCCCATTAGTTGAATTTTCAAGTGTCATGATTGGTTAAAAACTTGTCGTTGGAATTTATCTTATCAATCGGTTTGTTATTTTTCTAGCATTGTTATATTGAAATAATAACTGTGAAAATGTTGATTACAACAAAGAATATATTGATTATAACTCAAGACTATTGATTACAAGAATGAATCCAATATTTAAATACCTACTAGCATTTTGCGAAGAATCAAATGCTTCATGATTTACATACAATTCTGAAATCTTAGTGAAATAATTTTATTTTTATTCTCTACCAACATTAAATTTCCCTTATTTATTATAAAACATTAAAAAGTAAAAGAAATATCGTGGCAAACGAATAATTTTCTCTCATTGTTAAATTTCAAAGTAAAATTGTTGACTACAACAAACAATTTTGATTATAACCTATTGATTACAAGAATGAGCCTAAGAAAATTTCATCAACAGATTCGCGAAATAAACTCAAAATTAAGGCGGTGTCCGATGTTGCCCCTTCATCAGAAGTAATATTACAAGACCTCCTGATTTATCGATAAATTTTTATTTTGCGCGAATTTTTTTGCTTAATAACAAACACCAAAGCAAACTGCATGGTAAATCCCGACTCCGAAGGAGGAGGGGCTTTACCTAATGTCAGTTTGCTTGAGTGATTTTGCTTAAAAGCAAAAAGAATGAGTGCTTAAAAATAAAAGTTTATCTGAGAAAATCAGAGAGGTCGCGTGGTATTTAGTGAGATAAATTCCAAAGACAACGCAAAATGAAACAATTTAATTATTATTTTATTTTTAAATTTATAATATGAATTAACTGTCACACTGACAATTATAAACAATAACAACTGTTGATTTACTTTGTAGCGGAAATTTATCGGGGTAACGAAGTTTTATCAGTACAGTACAGTCCCCATTGGTTGAATTCTCAAGTGTTTTGCATCATGATTGGTTAAAAACTAGTTGGAATTTATCACACTAATATCCAAATCCTAAATTTATTTGCCCTAAATAACGTCATTATTCAGGATTTTAGGGATTAGAAAACAAATCATGTTCTTTGTTATAATTTGTGCAAAATGTCAAATTTATTGTCAAAAATAGCTTCTTAGCTTTCTATTTTACGAAATATAATATTTAATGCATCAAATTAAATCGAATTGTATAATTCCCATACGAACCAATGGATGTCGTTAATGTGCCATTCGGACATTCATTGAATTGCACTACGCTTATTATGTCCGTCTCAAATATCACTAAAATTACGCCAACGAAAGTATTTTGACTTATTTTGATTTTGAACTGCTAAAATATTATACAATTTTCAGGCAATAAAACACATGAAATTAAAAATTATAACTTCTCAACAGTTCAAAATTTAAATAAGTCAAACCATTGGTCTTGTCAAAGTGATATTGTTCTTGTCAAAATGACAAGCGCACACAAATCAGCTGATTCCAAGCACTTCAAGGTCGCTCGAGTCACGTGTTTGCGCGCCCTATAGTGAAGATATCTAGCGGCAAAAGTTGGAACTAGAACCTTACCACCCGCCAGAAAACTTCAGGATAATGTTTAAATATTAGAAAATTATTTATAGAAAGTTAAGAAATAGAAAAATAAACATTGATGAGCAATGGGCTACTTGCGTGCCATTTTTTTATTTTATATATTTTTGAAGAGACGATAAAAACTTGCTACCCATATTTTTCTTTTGGAAAAATTTACATTAATTGGCCAGAAAAAAATTAATGAAATTTTAATATTTAAATTACCGCCATGTATGACGTAGAATTACGCCGAACCAATGAATGGCCGTAAAGCAATAACGTCGGTACGTCCAACAGCAACGGCATTTGCGGGTAATTTAAACATGGCAGATCATCTGTTTGACGTTTGAATAATAGTTTGGAGGTTAATATTTTTGTTTGTCATTTTAATCTTGTTCGAGTATAATCTAAGTTAAAATCCTGCTTAACAAATCGAAATACATAAAAAAAAGTAGCAGAAACCACGCAAATTGTAAGTGATAAAGAAGAAAGACTGACAGAAAAATGAACTAATGTCAAAATGGTCAAAATCAAATTAAAACTCGCACTCGCTCGCCATCTACAGGTTATATTCTTAAATATGCATCCCTTTCTCCAGTTCAAAATAATGACGTCAAAGAAAATCTTCTTTCTTAATTTACTAAAAAACGTATAATTTTTTTTTTTAATAAAATTTATAGTTTTACTTACTTTTATAGATATCAGATTTTCAGTACCACGCAAGTAGCCTATTGTATAAAAATTAGACATTTTTGTAGGACGTTTTTGTAAAACGTTTTTGTAAAATGCCCAAACTTTAAAATGTAATAACTTGTGTCTAAGATTAAGATACTTTTTGCGAAAAACTATTTGGCATCCTTGGAAGTAAGTACATGTCGCTGTATGTAGCTCATATTTGCAATATTTGGACTATGGTATTTTTTGCCAAGAGCTCTTCAATTGTTACATTGTAAAGCGACTTATAGGCGATTCTGTATATGATGACAACAATAAAACTGTTGATTACAACAATGAAACTATACAAAACAAATACTTAAATAAATTTTAGGTATTACAAATTTAATATAAACAGTTTAAAGGAAAGTTTTTGTCAAATCGCATAAAAGGAAGACTGCATAATGTTTGAAACAGGACAATTGATTGTCCCTCGTTGAATGGCTGATTAAAGTAGTTTTATTTCTAACACATTTATTTTTTCCGCTTTGGTATAATTTAATTTCCTTTGGTTGGTAACACTCAATCATATCCACAATGAATAGAGCAAAGTAATCGCATAATACCGGAAGAATTCTTTTCAACCGACAAATCGTTAGAGAAAAACAAATTTTGCATAAACAGTGGATTTTAGGAAATATCAATCATATGATTCAAAATTTATAGAAAAATTAGTTTTTTGTGCATCGTTTACAACTATCATTTGTCAACGTCAGACATCACTTAAAAATTCTTTGGAACATTTTTCATAGCTCTCTTTATTTGTTACTTTCTTTATCGATTGCCTAAAAGCATTTTTGTCTGTTTCGTTTCATCCCCTAGTCATTTACATAAAAATTTTCATTGATCAAATACATTAATTTTGAAATATTTGGTGTGACCAGCACAGTACCTCTCGCCAATATCATATAAACAATATTGTTTGCAAAGTTATTTGTTTATAAACATTTATCTGTCAATTATAAACATTTAAATGTTGGTAATAGTTGTTCTGTAGACCTGAGTTCACTCACCACTACAGGCCTGAGTGCCCGTAAAATAAATAAAAAAACTTTTAAAATTATTATTAACTATAAATGTTTAAGAAAATTTATTTCTTTCAAACAGTATTTGTTATTAAATATGACATAAAATGAGCGATGTGCATTCGTCACTATAACTTGGAGTGCCCGTATATTATCCAAAATATTTTAGTAAACTATTATTCACGAAAGAAGACTATTCAAGGTCATTTGTTCGAAGAAAGAATACACATCACTTTACAGAAGTAGCTTAACTACATTTTGCATTAGAAAGAGAAAGATTGTTTGACCTATGTCTATTTAATTTATGTGGTGCGACAGATATACGTAAATAGTGGCATTACTTTCTAACACACTAGAAATAATAATGACGTATGTCGTAGAATTACATATACCTAATTATCTACTACACTGCCCTCTGTGCTAATATTTACCCAGTGGCGTTGCTGTTTAAATCAAATTATTATTCCTTGATTTATAGTTAAATTTGTTTTTGAATTTTGCAAAAACATAAGTGAAGAACATAAATCTTTCAGAAAGGCATTATTTAGAAAGAAACATAATTTTCAAATAAATTACTCTTATTTTTTCAGTTAAAATGTGTCCATAAATATTTCACGTTACACGCCTATGCATACGAAATGCAATGAAGTTATCTGCAAGTAATATTATATCAGACGGCTTACAAATGACCTTGAATAGTCATCTTTCGTGAATAATAGTTTATTTGTACTTTTTATTAACAAAATTAACTACTTCCATTTTTTGGCTTAATATGTGTGGAATTTTTGTCAAAATTTTATATAATATTTATTTAAACCCCTTTAAACATTGCATTATCATAAAATCGTGAATATATTAAAATCAGATTCTAGGGACCCTAAAATATTTGAATTCATAAAAATCTCGAAATAACATTTTTAAATATTATTTTGTACCTCCATTATAAAATACGCGGGAGGTAAATCCATATTAACTTGTAAAGTTAAAACGTGAATTTATTCTTAGTAAATATCTCTGTGAAAAATTTTTGTAAGATATTTATTAACTTTTATCGTATCAAAAGAAACGTCTGCTTTGTTCTTTTAATATCAGAAATTCCAATAAAGAAAGACTTTAAATTTTTGATACTCTTTTAATATAACTTTCATGGCTTCTTCTTAATTTATTTTATCAAAGAAAACAAAATACTTCTACACTTACAAATATCAAGGAAATTAATTTTTAATAGAATTTTAAATAAGAGTGGTTACCTTTTATTTTCTTTTAAGCATTCTGAGTGAATGAAGTATGAATCTACTTTTTTTATTTGTATTGTTTCTGTTGGCATTTTTGGGTTTTTATGCTTTTTGGCACATCCATTGGGACGCGCAGCATGGTTGAATTGGGTTTGCTTTTTTTATTAAACTTAAGTAGACTTAACAATACGCTTAATAAGCGAGGCACGGAGATAAGTACTCAATCGATAGAAAATTGTTTTTAAATTTGGAAATCAGCAAATAAAATGTTTTTTTTTATGAGTATATGAAAGGATTTAGGTATAGACAGGGCTGCCACCGTAAAAAAAATAAAGAGAAGAGCCAAACTTTGACAATGATAAAGTATGTTCATTTGTTATAAGAACGAACTATCTCAACTGACTCACCCGCACCCGCACTTTCTTAACAGATTTTAAATCACTCATGTTACATTGGTTGTTCTGCCTTTTGCATTAATCCACAGCTTTTAGCCGACATATTGACCATTTTACTGGTAGTATAATAAAACTGCCGTTTGTAATTTGCTGATTTCTTATATACGATTATCATTTTAATGTTTATTTCGTATTGACATTGGTTGTTTTTTGTATTAAACTACATATTTTCAGCCGCCATATTGGCTATACTAATGAGATATAACTTGTATAGTTTAAGTATTTGTGTAGAGGAGGCACGTCATCAAAGTTTGTAACTAGATAATGACGTCACGAAATTAATACGTTTACATGGTATACTCATTTAATTTTTAAAAATGTAATGTGTGTTGCATAATAATGCTTGAATATCATTGTAAAACTTAATATATTTACAATTTATGGTATTGAAAATTTGGTGTAGGGCACAATTATTCCAACCACAAAGCTGGAAGCGTTGGTTTTTTCGTTTGTGAATGTTTAGGTTAGGTTTTGATTTTAGAAATAAATGCTTCAAATAAGAGTTTTAGAGAATTAAATTCTGCGTCTAGCACATCATGTATAATTAAATTAGCCCTTTGTATAAGCGAGATATATAAATTTAAAACTTATATACTTTTTGGTTTTTGTAATGAAGCTTGCTATGGATTAGGACAAAAAATAACAAAAAAATAAAAAATAAATATTAATGTCAAATTACGTCAAATACGTGCAATTTTATAATTGAGTCTATACTTCATATTAGTCTTGCGTACAAGGAAGTCGTGTGGTGTCCACATCAGATTTTTTACTTTATAATCTATTAATAATTTTTAAGTAACTGTTTCTTTACTAAAGAATTAAAAATGATCAAATTTTGATGTTTGGGGCTGTCAAGTATGTCATGTACGAAACAAAACCAATTCATAAGTTTTATGTGTGTAAATCAGGCTGACTGTATTCTCATTTGAAATAAACTATTATTCACGAAAGATGACTATTCAAGATCATTTGTTCGAAGAAAGAATACACATCACTTTATAGCAGTAGCTTAGCAACATTTTGTATTAGAAAGAGAAAGATTATTTGACCTATGTCTATTTAATTTATGTGGTGTGACAGATATACGCTAATAGTGGCATTACTTTCTAACACACTATAAATAATAATGACGTATGTCGTGGAATCACAGATACCTAATTATCTACTACACTGCCCTCTGTGCTTATATTTATCCAGTGGCGTTGAACTTTAAATCAAATTATTATTCTTGGTTTATAAGTTAAGTCTAGGATTTTGTATTTTGCAAAAACATAAATCTTTCAGAAAGGCATTATTTAGAAAGACACATAATTTTCAAATGAATTACTCTTATTTTTTCATTTAAAATGTGTCTATAGATATTTCATGTTGCACGCCTACGCATACGAAATGCAATGAAGTTATCTGCAAGTAATATTATATCAGACGGCTCACAAATGACTTTGAATAGTCATCTTTCGTGAATAATAGTTTACAGTATAAATATAATCATCATTCGGTCATTTTGTAATGTTTTGATGACGTGCCTCCTCTGCATAAATATAAATGTTTTACCAAAGTATCAATTATGCAATTGGTTGTTGTTGCAATAATTCACAGCTTTTTGACCGCCATATTGACCATTCTACTGATATAATTCATTTGTAAACGACTATAATAATCTTACATATTAGTAGATACTTTTGGTATTATTAACAATGAAAACTGAAAACTATACTCTATCCGTTTTAACTATAGAGCGTTAGGTGAGATAGGGCCTAAGATTCTAGCTCTCTGATTGGTTCAAACGTGAACCGAGTTTACACAGTAAAATAATTGACGCGAAATTTAAATTTGCTTGACAACTGTATCAATTATTTTGCCGTCTGACATAAAATATATAAATGTCAACAAAGTTAATAGTACACGATTTATTACATATTATTAATTTCTGCTCAGTTCTGTTTGTTAATTTTCATAGTGTTTTGGCGTTATATTTCATATTACATAGTTTTCGTTGTACGCTTTTTCTTAGTTTTTAGTTAGTAGTTCATTAGTTTTGTTATTGTTCTCTTCGTTAATATTATGGATAAAAATTGATAGATATGTACGTACAAGACAAAATTACTGAAAAAATGTCAATTAGAAAGAACTTTTTTAAATCCAGGAATGGCGCCAAAATTTGAATTTTTTATTTAATACATGTAAAAACGGCCGCGCTCGAAACGCCATCTAGTCTATAGTTAAAACGGATAGAGTATAGTTTTTCATGTTCATTTTAAATCAGTCATGTTGACATTGGGTGTTCTTGGATTAATTTGCAGCTTTATTAGTCGCCATATTGGCCGTTCTAATGATAGAATTAATTTGTACAGATGTACAAACGATTATATTAATACAATCAGAAGATACTTTTGGTATTAAGTAACAAAGAAAGTGTGTTGTTCATTTTAAATCAATCATGTTGAGATTGGGTGTTCTTGCATTAATCTGCAGCTTTATTGGCCTTTCTACTGTTAGAAAAAAACTTGTACAATATACAGAGGATTATAATAAAAATGTATCAGAGGTAACAACGAAAGTTGTTCATTGTTGATTTTAAATCATTGGGTGTTCTTACATAAATCTACAGCTACGTTGGCCCATATTGATCTCTATACTGATAGAATACAATTGTACAAATAATAATTTGCTGATTTCTGTGGACGTATTTTACTATTCACATTACCGATTGAGCCGTTCTCGATGCGTCGCTTTTGGCGGCAAAACATTAGTGGTTAGGGTTGCTTGTCCTCTCTGGTGGCTTTGCGATTACCTTGCCTTGTTTCTCTACCTCCTGACGGTGTGGACCCGTACCTAGCGAAGCGCAGGACTGCGAACCACCCGTGCCCCGTATGCGGCAAGCACTATGTTAACGAAGGCAGCCTAAGGAAGCACCTCGCTTGTCATCCGGAGACATCGCAACTTTCCAACCCGCTCAGAATGTGGCCCTGCTCCGTCTGTCAGGCTGTTTTTACCCACGAGAGCGGTAAGTATGATACACGACTTAAAATACCAGAAGGAAAAAATGGTAAAGATACTGAACTGAATTGACAGAGATTTGTGCTCCAACAATAAAATATTTGATTACAACAATGAATTATTGAGTTACAATATAATTTGCGGTACGAATGGATAGTCATCACGGAATACCATGAAGCAAATGGGACGAAATACTTATACCCTATTCTGATTAAGAATGGACTTGTGGTTCCAACGTTACAAGAATCTAGTCGTCAGGGCTCTGCTGCCCCCGAAGATACACGAAGTTTTCCGAATGGAAAATTAGACTCATATCCTGACAATAACAATACCTAACGCACAAAACTTGAGTCCTTATACTTGTTTTTTAAACTTATTTTATAAATTAATATACCTACCCGGGTTTTGCGGGCGCTTGGAACATACATTGTGCTGCTTCGGTGTCCTCGGCGCCCTGACGACTAGACACTTCTTCCAATGTTTTGATTCGTCTAAACGCGAAGCTGTGATTTTATACTCCTATAAAAGCCTGTGTCCATTCATCCAAGTTCTCGGATGTAGTCCGCAATTCGATAACTCGGATCGTGGACATTACCAACTAGGACGCAAAAATCGAGTAAAAAAATGGAAAAATGCAACGACCAAATATAACTAGACAAAACTTCATTTGGTTTGTTTTGATTTCGGCTGGCCAGACAGAGAAACTAGAGATAGAGATATGTCTTGTCTAGTCCGAGTATTTCTCACTGGAGATCACTACTGAGGTCACGTAGAGTATCAGTGATTAGTTTGTACGTTGCCCACTAGAGGTGCAAGTGTTCTTAGTTAAAATTTCGTGATTAACATTTTAGGTTAACATTATATAATTTAGAAGGTTTAATATTAAAGAAAAACCAACATGTCACTCACTAAATCACCACAACTACAAAACAAATACAATATACACTATACACATGCTTCTACGTGGCCTCTAGTGAGCAACGTTCAAACTATACACTGACATTCTACGTGGCCTCTAGTGAGACATACTCGAACTAGACAAGACATATCTCTATCTCTAGTTGCTCTGTCTGGCCAGCCAAAATCAAAACAATCAGTGAGGAGGGATAGGAAATGTTTTGTCTAGTTATATTTGGTCGTTGGAAAAATGCATTCTGTCCCATTTTTTCGTACAAGTTGCTATTTCATATACATGTTACCAATTTAAAATCTTGACGTTTGATGTTTGAAAATTATAAGGTTATAAAATATTACCTAATTCTACTTATTTTTGATTATTATAAATAATTACTTATAAATGAATTAATATATTCGTACCAAAATTTAATTTACTTACTGCCGAGATAATTTCTTGGTTATGTTTTATTAGTTTTTAGTATTGGTAGAAATGGCTGAAACTTCTTAAATGCGACCAACCTGACATCTGTAGTCATACAAGTTCAATGTTTATGATCAAAAAATGTGATCGAGAACTCGAAACGATTTCTAGCATCGTGGACACAGGCCTTAAGTAACTGTTTATTGACTAACTAAAATACTAAAAATTTTCAGATTTTGATTTTTCGAGCTAACAAGTATTACTTGCGAAACAAAACTAATTCTTAAGTTTTATGTGTGTAAAACGGCCTGGCTCCGAAGCGCCACTAAGTTCATTCTGATCTGGAATAGAATATACATATTTTTGATTGATTACAACAATAGACATATTGTATCGTCTAGTACTTGTAGTGCCCTATATAGGGCGCGAGCAGACACGTGACTCGGGCGTCCTTGACGTGCTTGGAATCAGCTGATTTGTGTGCGCATGTCATTTTGACAAGAACAATGTCACGTTGACAAGACCAATGTTTTGATTTATTTTGATTTTTAACTGCTAAAATGTTATTATTTTTAATTTTATATGTTTTACTGCCTAAAAATTGCAAAATAATAACATTAGCAGTTCAAAATCAAAATAAGTCGCAACATTGGTCTTGTCAACGTGACATTGTTCTTGTCAAAATGACATGCGCACACAAATCACCTAATGCCAAGCACGTCAAGGACGCCCGAGTCACGTGTCTGCTCGCGCCCTATACAATAGGAATATGTTGTCATTACGGAATATCGTTAAACATACTGGCATACAAGAATGAAAAAAATAATAATATATTTATTTTATATTGTGTTTCCAATTCTTAAATCGCATAAATGTTGTGGTGTTTTTTCCACAGCAGCTTTGAATGTCTGTAAGTGTGAGGTGAAGACTGTATGATTTAATATGTTTATTTATTTTATATTTTTTCAAATTCCACGAACTTTTTGTTTGCTCTCCACAATAATTATGAATGTGATACCTGGTACGCACCCTTAACACAAATAAAAGCAGATTGGCACACAAAAATGCGGTAAAAAAAATCTTCGAGCACAAATCTCTATAGAAAACTAACTTCTGGTCTACGAGTACACCATAACATAAACCCAGTAAACCTTTCCTACCCATCATAGCGGTCAGACATCTTCAACAGCCTTGGGTATGTATATTTCACTATTTTCTTTCTGATCTTTGTCCAGTAGATAGACTACAAACCCAAGTGTTTAAGGTGTCGACCCCTATACACATCAGAGTGGTACAAGCAACTCGCTTCTTTTCCTTTCTCTTTCTAACTTCTTCTTCTTTTCTTGCAGGGCTGCTCTCGCATATGGAGCACATGCGCATGGATCCAAAGCATCAGTTTGCTGCGCAATACGTACTGTCCCGTGCTGCCGCTGAGCGAAGAGAAAGAGAAACGCTGCTCGCAGCGGTTAATGCGTCAGGAAGTGGGTTGTTGGGATTGTCTGGAGCGAGTCCCATGTGCGCAAGTCCGTCTGCGCATAGTGATAGCTCTTCCGGAAACGGGAGGCTGTCATCGGCTGGCTCAGACGCGGGAGGTTTAAATAATAACAACAATAACTGCAATACGAAGCTTGGGGATATATTAAGAAGTAAGTAGATTGATTATTATACTGCAAGAGAAAAGGGAGATCCTTTCCCCACCCACTTTTGGGTGCAACATTTATTGTAACATATATTTTCAATTTTCATACTCTCAAAATATTTGTATATAAGAAATATTCGTTTTCCGGGAATGGACTGTGTCATATTTTGAGTCAGAGCTCAACGTTTCGCCCGCAGTCGTATGGGGCATCTTCAGGAGCAAGGGGGATTAAACTGTCGTAAACAAGGTTATTCAGGGATAACACTGTTTTAAACAAGGTTACCCCCCCTTGCTCCTGAAGATGCCTCATACGACTGCGGGCGAAACGTTGACCTCTGACTCAAAATATGACACAGTCCATTCCCGGAAAACGGATATTTCTCATGACTCAGACTGTGGAAGCCTACACAATTATTTGTATATATTTTTAAACTTTTGTGTTTTGCAAAAATGGTCCCTTATAAATTTGCCCAATTTTGCTCTAAATAATCCAAAAATGGTCTTTAGAACAGTTCCCCCCCCCCTTAGGTGAGTCGCCCTTTTGGTTTCGAAATACGAACACATATTTACTATAAAAAACTTTCAATAAATTCGATATTGCTGTAAATTTACTTATTTTCATTTTGCGAAAAAAAGTCTTTAATGGATTGACCATATTTAGAATATAATTTTGTAAAAAAGTCTGGAGAATCCAAAATTGGCTACTATAACATGTGGCGCCCTCTTGGTTTCGAGATACGAACACATATTTACGATAACAAACTTTCATTAAATACGATATTGCTGTAAATTTATTTATTTTCATTTTGCGAAAAAAAGTCTTTAATGGATTGACCATATTTTGGATATAATTATATAAAAAAGTCCGGAGAATCCAAAATAGCCTACTAGAACATGTGTCGCCCTTTTGGTTTCGAGATACGAACACATATTTACGGTAACAAACTTTCAATAAATGCGATATTACTGTAAATTTATTTATTTTCATTTTGCGAAAAAAAGTCCTTAATGGTTTGACCATATTTTGGATTTAATTATGTAAAAAAGTCCGGAGAATCCAAAATAGGCTACTAGAACATGTGCCGCCCTTTTGGTTTCGACATACGAACATAAATTTACTTTAACTAACTTTCAATAAATTCGATATTGCTGTAAATTTATTTATTTTCATTTTGCGAAAAAAAGTCTTTAATGGATTGACCATATTTTGGATATAACTTTGTAAAAAAAAGTTCGGAGAATCCAAAATAAGCTACTAGAACATGTACCGCCCTTTTGGTTTCGAAATACGAACATAAATTTACTTTAACTAACTTTCAATAAATTCGATATTGCTGTAAATTTATTTATTTTCATTTTGCGAAAAAAGTCTTTAATGGATTGACCATATTTTGGATATAACTTGGTAAAAAAGTCCGGAGAATCCAGAATAGGCTACTAGAACATGTGTCGCCCTTTTGGTTTCGAGATACGAACACATATTTACGATAACAAACTTTCATTAAATACGATATTGCTGTAAATTTATTTTCATTTTGCGAAAAAAAAGTCTTGAATGGATTGACCATATTTTGGATATAATTATATAAAAAAGTCCGAAGAATCCAAAATTGGCTACTAGAACATGTGCCTCTCTCTTGGTTTCGAGATACGAACATGTATTTACGATAACAAATTTTCAATAAATTCGATATTGCTGTAAATTTATTTGTTTTCATTTTGCGAAAAAAAGCCTTTAACGGATTGACCATATTTTGGATTTAATTATATAAAAAAGTCCGGAGAATCCAATATTGGCTACTAGAACATGTGCCGCCCTATTGGTTTCGAGATACGAACATATATTTACGATAACAAACTTTCAATAAATTCCACATTTTAATAAATATATTTTTGTGCAACCGGACGCGAAATAAGCATTTCGCAGCCGCAATACAGGCCGCGAAATTAGGTAAACACTCACTTTGACACTTGAGAATTGCATGGTTTTGTTTATCAAATGTCAATCCCATAGCCACCTTGAAAGCTAACTTATTATTTACAATGAATCTGTTTAAAATTAATAAAATTTGTAATTACATATGTTTTACGGTTGCACAAAAAATATTGTGTGTACACCTTGTCCGCGAAATCCTTTAGCGCCCTCGAGATTGTCTTGCCTCGGCCGCAAGCGGCCTCGACGACAATTTTTCTCTCGGTACGCTAAAGAGTGATTTCGCGGCCTTGATATACAAATAACTATTATTATCAATTTACAAAAAGGGTCTCTTGGGGATTTGCCTAATTTTGGGTATATTTATTTTTTAAAAAGTCCGGTTAATCCAAAAGTGGGCATTAGAACAGTTGTTTCCTTATAGGTTTCGATATACGAACACATTTGTACCATAAAGGACTTAAATTAATTTAAATAAATAATTTCGGTATTGTTGTAATTCTATTTATTCTTATTTTGCGAAAAGAGTCCATAATGTATTTATCCAATTTTGGGTTTAGATATGTTAAAAAGTTCAAAGAATCCAAAAAGAACCATTAGAATAGTTGCCGGCCCCTAGTATTCGAGATACGAACCTACAAAATTAATAACAATCACTAAATTTAAAATGATTTTAATATATTTATCCTACATGGATTTGGCTAAAACTATGTGCACGTGTGTTATATGTCCATAGAATCCAAAAATGGACAGCAGAGTATGTAGCGCCCTCTAGTATATATATAAATAATAATTTTCCAATAATTCAAATATGATCTAATTATATTTATCCTTCTTTGTACCCATACCTTAAAAATTCCCTGGAATCCCAAAATGTCCGCTAGTAGGTCCTCCAGAACATGTGCCGCCCTCTATTTCCCAGTATCCGAACCATCAACCTCGCAACATCCCCGAAACATCTCTCTCTTTTCTCTTGCTTTTTCTCTGTCTCTTCTCCTTCCTATCTTCACAATGGTGTAGACGTGGATATGTGCGCAGGCAACAACGGTCTCCACCAGCAGTACAACGTGGAGGACCTCCACAACGCTAACCGCATGGCGATGTTGGCCGCTACCGGCCTCGTAGGGCAGTCAGGCGGGGTCCCTGGTGGTTTAGGCGGCGATACAAGTACGGCTGCTGCTGTACAGGCTGCCGCAGCGAATTTGGCAGCGGCTATGAGGATGGGGGTAAGAGGGAATTTAGTTTTTTAGATTAGGATTGGACAACAATGATAAAATTGATTGCAACAATGAAATTGTTGCTATAATGTAAAATTATGAATAGGAAATTAATTGTACCTATAAATCTTTTATTTGAAGAATTTTTCTTTAAAATAATCCATAAAGACTGAAAAATAAAAGTGTCAATAGGTAAAAAATAACGATGAAAAATATTCATGACTTCCCCATATTAAAATAAAAAACATCTAAATTCATATAAATAACTATTATTCACGAAAGATGACTATTCAAGGTCATTTGTTCGAAGAAAGAATACACATCACTTTACAACAGTAGCTTAGCAACATTTTGTATTAGAAAGAGAAAGATAATTTGACCTATGTCTATTTAATTTATGTGGTGTGACAGATACATGCTAACAGTGGCATTACTTTCTAACACACTATAAATAATAATGACGTATGTCGTAGAATCACAGATTCCTAATTATGTACTACACTGCCCTCTGTGCTAATATTTACCTAGAGGCGTTGACGTTTCAATCAAATTATTATTCCTTGATTTATAAGTTAAGTCTATGTTTTTGTATTTTGCAAAAACATAAGTGAAGAACATAAATCTTTCAGAAAGGCATTATTTAGAAAGAAACATAATTTTCAAATAAATTACTCTTTTTTTCAGTTAAAATGTGTCCATGAATATTTTATGTTGCACGCCTATGCATACGAAATGCAATGAAGTTATCTGCAAGTAATATATCAGACGGCTAACAAATGACCTTGAATAGTCATCTTTCGTGAATAATAGTTTATACTATTATTCACGAAAGATGACTATTCAAGGTCATTTGTTCGAAGAAAGAATACACATCACTTTATAGCAGTAGCTTAGCAACAGTTTGTATTAGAAAAAGAAAGTTTATTTGACCTACGTCTATTTAATTTGTGGTGTGACAGATATACGTAAATAATGGCATTACTTTCTAACACACTATAAATTCTAATGACATATGTCGTAGAATTACAGATACCTAATTATCTACTACACTGCCCTCTGTGCTAATATTTACCCAGTGGCGTTGACGTTTAAATCAAATTATTATTCCTTGATTTATAAGTTAAGTCTATGTTTTTGTATTTTGCAAAAACATAAGTGAAGAACATACATCTTTCAGAAAGGCATTGTTTAGAAAGAAACATAATTTTCAAATAAATTACTCTTTTTTTCAGTTAAAATGTGTCCATAAATATTTTATGTTGCACGCTTATGCATACGAAATGCAATGAAGTTATCTGCAAGTAATATTATATCAGACGGCTCACAAATGACCTTGAATAGTCATCTTTCGTGAATAATAGTTTACCTATCAAATTTCAAAATTTTAGAGTAACTAAAACTAGAATAATTAAAAAAAAAATATGTGTATTGAAGTGCCTTCAAAGGGCTGTAACTTTGTAACAAAACATTTCCGGATATACCATCATATTACGTTTTTTACTTAAAATGACTCCCCCCAATATATGATTTAATTTTATTTCGCCCGTTATGAACGTCTTGTATATAATATTTATTTTTCGCGAATTTGGAATTGAAGCTTGCCATGACCAAGCGTCAACAGTAGCCTAGCATAATTATTTTGTTTTGTAAACAGTGAGTTGTATTGTTGTACTCTCTGTAGTTTTTTACAAAATTTTAGTGTAATATTACAAATTTAAATATAGTGAGTGTTATAATCAGATTCATTATTAAATTCTGCATATTTTAACATATATTTTGTGCCGTGAACTCAAAAATTTGTTGGAAATATTTGAAGATGAAAATTGGTACTCCGAACAACGCGAGAAAATAATGTAAGTTTTTTCAACAATCAGTTTATTTATTACAACAATACTTTTTAAAACATATTATTCTCTATTTATTTAAAAATTATTTTATTTTATTTTATCGAGCGTTAATTAAATTAGCTAATTATTACTTCTATTAAGTTTGGTTAAATCCTGTTCGTTCCTCGCGCGCCAGTCACAGTCGTGTTTGGTAACTCTGTGAGTAAAGTCGATATATGTATATTGCACCTGACCACGTGTATCAGAAAATGGTGAAATTGTGCATATTTTCCAGGGGAAAATGGTAAATATTTTTATTTTACAATATGCTAGGGTTGTTTTTATATGTTTTATGATAATTAGGGGTATTTAGAAACGGTTTTATATGATTTTAATAAAAGTTAAATGATATAATAGCGTGTAGCGTGGTTTGTTGATAAATATTTAAAACGTGGTCTCAATCTCAATAAATGAACAATTTATTTAATATAGGCTTGTTGTACAAACATACATACATTTTATATTGAAACATAGTTTATTAATATATTATACGATTATGTAATCTTCTTTTTATAAAATTTACGTCATTGTTGTTCAATCTATAATTTATTAATTACTATAGTTAATTGTTTTTTATACTTAATCCTCAAACAAACATACAAAACCTTGTTTATTATTGGGTATAGGGCGCGAGCAGACACGTGACTCGATCGACCTTGAAGTGCTAGATAACAGCTGATTTGTGTGCACGTGTCACTTTGACAAGAATAATGTCATTTTGACGAAACCAATGTTTTGACTTATTTTGATTTTGAACTGTTAAATTGTTAATATTTTACAAATTTCGGGTAGTAAAACACATAAACTTAAAAATAGTAACATTGTAACAAATCAAAATTAAAATAAGTCAAAATATTGATCCTGTCAAAGTGGCATTGTTCTTGTCAAAATGACGCGCGCACACACATCAGCTGATTCTAAACACGTCAAGGTTGTTCGAGTCACGTGTCTGCTCGCGCCCTATACTTTTAATCATGTAAGGTGTTTACGAATTGCGAGCACAATATCACATCTAAATTAGGGATATACGGTGTAACATTTTCTTACAATACTTCTTGTGTATTTCCGTTTAATATTATAAGAAATTTTAAATGTATTATAATTTTTTAAAACAATATTTCATTATGTGATGCAATAGTAGATCATGTAGTACATATTTCCACACCTTTTACCCATTGCTGGGTGTGGTTCATTTATTATTAATAATATAAAAATAAATATATCGCGGCTTATTACCTATCTCTGGGTATGCCGGTCGGCTTTAATTCGCAGATTTTGGTAATTATATCTCTGTATTGTTTGAAGACATTTACTAGACGTCACCTCATTCTCATAGGCTTTTAGCAATCGTGGAAAGAATACCATAAAAATTATAAAATATCTGATGTGGCACCTTACTTATTTTTAATATTTTATTTTTAATACGTCTTTAAATTAAATGTTACAAAATTTAGACTATTTCACTCATAAATTTATAAGCCAATCTAAATTCAGGATTCTACATAAGAAGTTACCAAGTTTCATTTCGACAACACCTTCACAAAAAAATCCCATCCTTTTTTAAGCCAATAAGATGTCGTATTTTTACAAGTGAGTTTTGATAAGCGAAAAATTTTTGACGTTTTAGAGACATATTGTTTTCATACCTGTCAAAGTGTTTATATTTTCAGTATTATCAGTTTTTATTAAAAAGAAATAGAAGATTTTTGTCAAGAAAAAAAATATATAAAAGATTACCTGATTTTTATTTTGGAAATACACATACGAATACCATTCGTGGTTAAATTTTATCCTGGAAAATTTTTCCGATTGCTTTACTCGAGCCTGTTGCCAATTTATCTCGTGACATTGATCAAAAATCACTCGTTTGACAACTCGTGATTTTTTTGTCAATGCCACTCAATAAATTGCTAGGCAACCAGCTCTCGTAACAATCTGAAATTTTTTCCGGCAAAAATTTACCACTTATGATATTATAGCCGTGTTCCTTCGGGCTGTGATTGTGATTTTGTGAATCCTGATTAATTTAATCGTGATCCTTATGAAACAGGATTTAAAAATTAGATCAAGAAAACAGCAACACAATCTAGTGTCAAATAGTATATTTTCAATTTGTTCTGAACTGAATCCATGTGAATCACTCAAAAAGGTTCATTCTGAAGGGATGGGGGAAGGTTGTCTAGTGATCACAAAATGAGAAAATGGGGATAACGAATAGGAAACGTGAATACATTATTCTTAACCATGATCACTTATCATTTAGATTACGAATCACAACCCGAAGGAACACGGCTTATACCGTGTGTCTGTCTTAAAGGTGTACATAGGAGATTAACATGGGTAATCAGTTTTTTGTAATTTCCTGCTCGCCTAATTATTTTAAGCAAAAACGTGTCAAATAAAAGTTTTAGGGCATAAAATTCTACATCTAAATCAGTAAACAGAATTACCTTTGCATGCTTTGTAACGACAGATATTAATCATGAAAATGTCCAAAATTACGTTGAAAATATCTACAGCCATGGAATTGAACAAAAAATAAATAAATGCTTGACGTTTTATCAAATGGCTGCCGATATTTTCAACGTAATATTCGACATTTTCATAATTAATTTCTGTCGTTACAAAGCATGTAAAAGTAATTCAGTTTATTGATTTAGATGCAGAATTGTATGCCCTAAAACTTTTATTTCACGCGTTAAAAAATTAGACGAGCAGGAAATTACAAAAAACTGATTTCCCATGTTAATCTCCTATGTACAGCTTTACGACAGACACACGGTATATGTGAAAATACTTCAAATAACAGATATAGATAAATAATCTATAACAATTGATAGTGCTCTTTGCATGACAGCTTTGAGTGCTTTTCTGGTGTGAGGTGACGCTTGGCAAGCACTTTCAACATTATATTGGCGGGAAATAAATATTTCACAAAATTAGTCAAACATTTTGCTATTAATTTATGTGGTTCTCTCTCTATGAAAGCCTGAGTGCCTTTATAGTGTGAGGTGACGCCTGGTAAGCGCCATTAACAATACAAACATCCACTATGACATGGAAATACATATAGTATTGTTTGGAAAATCAATTTTAAAAACACGCGGGAAACATTTATTAATCCACCATCCCATCTCACTAACAATAACAACAATTATCACCATCCTTCATTGCTTGGGCAGGCAACCCCCTCGGCACCGAGCGCCCCCGCAACCCCCCCGATCAACTCGGACGCGCTGTCTGCGCAGGCGCAAGCCCAAGCTGCCATGAACGCCATGCGTGCTAGCATGGACTCCATGCGTAACATGGGCAGCGTCATGGACATGGCGAGTCCACACCATGCCGCCAGCCAGCAGCAAGATGCTGCGTTGAGGATGCACCAAGCTGAAGCTTTGTTGAGGAGTCAAGCAGAAGCGGCGTTGAGGCTAGCGGTCAGTCAGGTTAGTTGAGCTTAGGGCTTCGCAGAATCATTGGGGAAAGATGGTACAAGTTTGTACTTAAAAAAAATGGATTTCTATGGCACTTGTACCATTTTTTAAACGTTGGGTTTGGCTCATAGAACGTTTTCATCTAAAAATTTCACTGTTTATAATATAGAGTTATTCAAAATAGCTGAAGGTCACGTAACTATATTTGTTGCAAAATAATGTCAAAATTATTATAATACATATTTCAATTTCTTCTTGAAACATATTTTCGTTCGAATGAACGCAAAGAAGACGGTTCTTAAGATTATTCTTATGACAGCCAGCAAAATTCGAACGGTACGCCCATGGAAATAGTTATACGCTTCAGCCATTTTTTATCACTCTACTGTATTATTGTACAAATTAAGGCCTTTTTCGTCTTATTTTTTATTGTTCACAAGTTGTTCAGTTGTGAACTCATTTTTTTGGGTTGTAAACAAATTTTATTTCGGATTTCGCGCGTAGTTGTAAATTAACATCATGTGACCCTACGTAGCCGCAGAACGCGCGCGGAAGACATTTATAATTTAGTGTTTTATTAATACTCACATTGTTTGGTTGTGTATACAGGGTATTCCATTTAAGTGCTACACTATTGCTATCTCGAGAAGTATAAGAGATATGAAGTTCGTTAAATTAGCATACAATTTCTAATTTATATGACTATTAAAATGAACAAAACAAAAAATTTTCTTAACCAGTGGTTCTCAAAATATGGGACCCAACTTTATTATTTTAAATTAGAAACTATTTTTTTATTAGCTTATTCGATTCAGTATTTTTTTCTGAATTCAACGATATCCATATGTAATACCCTATTATTACAAATTTTTTGAGACAAATGTAAAATTAATAATGTATCATTTTTATTTAAATATGACTATACAAAGAGTGCTATAGAAAAAAACAAATAAGTCAAATGAAGAAATAGTTACAAAAACTTTTATAATTTTCTTTAAGTTGTGAATAATTATTATTTAAACAAGATAAAATACATAAATTATATTAACAATTGTTTTATTGATATATTTGTTGGTGGCAATAAAGTGGAGGGGGAAATCTTCTATAGATTGAAATGTATCAGATTTCAATTAATAAACAACAAGAAAACACAATGATCGTAGCGAACGACGTTCGAAATATATCTCTGTAGATTGTATTCAGCTGGTCTCGGGCAGTCAATTTCAAATCTGCACCTAATGGTGGCTATAGAGCGGAGAGGATATCTAAAGTCTGATCGATTTTAATCTACCTTAGATTTAAAAGTTACAAAATCAGAAACCAAAGCGTTTCTGACAGAAAATGTCACATGTGTACAAGAGTAATTTTTATAAAATTTTAAATTCAATTTGCTCGATTAATAAATGTTCAAAATAAAATATGATTAAACGTCTTTCGCTCTATTTACACCCATGGGGTAGTTTTCGAATTTTTATTTTTTTATATGTTAAAATATTTTTAAATCTAAAACGTTTTTACTTTTCTAGTTTGTAAAATTTTAAAAAATACCAGAGAAAAAAAGGTTAAACTGTTGCAATATTTTCCCGCTATTATGGTGTTCATAACATCAACTATATGCGAATTAGGTCTCGATATACGTACCCAAAACGTGCTTCATAGAAAGAGATAGAAGCAAAACACGGCCACCTGTCTATGTTTATATTTGACACTTAACAATTTAATTTCTGTGTTTATCGTATTTTCTGGGTTTTACATTTACATATTTAAAATCAAATAATTTGCTTTTTACGATTTGACATTGAATTTGACATTTCAATATTAAATATAGAAGACATACGTTCATGTTTTCATTGTAAACTAGCGCTCGTAGCGAACCAAAGATGTCGCATACGTCATCATATTGCGGGCGATTTAACTATCGATAAACTTAATATCGTTTGTACAAAAAATACGCTATATTTTATTACTTTTATTGCATTAATAGTACATTTCAAAATGACTAAACTCCCGCTCACACAAAGTATTTCTTTTCAGGCCGCTGCAGCGGCAGTAAACCAGCAACAAAGCGAAGCCTCCTCTCCTTTACGGCACAACGGCAACTACCAACCTCAAGCCCAATCCTCCCAGCAGCTGTCTCCGGGCCCCGACCTCACGGAGGCGCTCCGGTTGCAAGAACACCGCCTCGAACAGGCGCTCCGCCTTCACGGGGACCCCAGGAGTCTAGGGTTCTCGCTTTCAGCACAGCAACAAGCCCATCAGCCATGAAACTTCAGCTATTACTGAGCGCGTAGAACGCGCGTATGATCGGTTGAATTCGGGATTGAGTCGGTGAGCGATATGAAACGTTTTATTTTATTTGGATTTTTGGAATTTTGATAATATTTGGGTATATGTTTCTAAATTTTTACCAAATTTATTATTGAAATTTCAACGTAGTTTTATTGTTTGTTTTTTCGCGCGAAAAATTACAAATTATTTATTTTTCATTATTGGTTTCAAAGGGATCTAAATTTATAAATACTTAATAACGGATAAAATAATTGTTAATTTTTTGGCGCGAAATATTGTGACGTCAACAACGGCATACAATATAATTGAAACATTTAAATTTATAAGGATATAACAACCTAATTTCTATTTTATATATTTATAAAATATAATTCAATATTTCTAAAGATAAATTACAGTTAATGTTTTTAATTACAGTTGAAATAATTGTTAAAGTTTGGCGCGAAAGTTGTGACGTCATCCTCATTGGTCATTGCGGCATAAAAAGAGAGAACAGAAATACGTACTGTTCATTTTATAAACTTGTGTATAAATTAATTTTTTTGCATGAATAAGAAACGTCAAAAATAAATATTCAAATTTATTTCAGGAAGAATTAGTTTAATTCAGAATGGTCTATTTGATTTCAGAACTAGTTAAAAGTAATTCAAAATAGTCAATGAATTTATATCGACGTCCTTAATCGGATTTCTAACCCAATCGGATTTAAATAAATCCTAAATCTTGACTGTTCATACCAGAAAAATTTAAAGCGATCAAACATTCGAATTTACCGTAGATTTAATTGAATTTACTACTGACACTGTTGGCATAGCCGCCATAGCAGCATAGAATTCGTAGATCATTATTGACTAGTATTAATCTTGACTCTTGACAATGTACTTAATTTTTTCATTTAACAAATCAATTATTTATCTTTACAGGATTAATTTAATAAAAATTTCTTGGTGCGTCCACGGATTTCTCATTGCTTTTCTAATGATTATGCTAACTTATCGTTGACATCACGTTGACACATATTAACTGTCAAACTATGAAAGATGAATAAATTACTAAAAAAAAATCATTGTTTCAGTACCTACTATTGATTTTTTTTTTGTTAAATCGCTGTTTATATCGTCAAAATAAATCGGATTTATGTACAAATCTCGTTGGTAAAGTCGATTTAAAATCCGATTCTGAATCCAATCCAGATCGATTACATCGTTTTCTTAAATACGATTTCTAATCCTAAATCCACTTAAATCCGATTACGGACGTCGATATAAACATACTCAATGTAATTTCAGCACTAGAATTTACTTGATTATTCTAAATAATTTTTAAAG
The DNA here is from genome assembly GCA_963082715.1 of Harpalus rubripes. Classification (NCBI taxonomy): domain Eukaryota; kingdom Metazoa; phylum Arthropoda; class Insecta; order Coleoptera; family Carabidae; genus Harpalus; species Harpalus rubripes. The sequence goes on along the minus strand of OY720461.1, from coordinate 37,207,647 downwards.
AGTTCTGCAAAAAATTGACTTTTCTAAATTAGAACTGATGAGTTCTGAAATTAATTTAATCATTTTGATTTACATGGAACGAATTCTGATATTAAATTGACTATTCCGAATTATATTGACAAATTCTGAAAGTAAATTGATTATTTTTAAATAGATTTGAGGAGTTCGGAAACTTAACGGACCTTTTACATTTTTATTGCACCCTGGCGTTATGTTTCAATGCGCCACGTAGTGAAATTCTTAACAACTAGAGATGAGGAGGCACCATGTTGTCAATTAAAATAATTAAAAGGATAAGCATTTATTTTTCGATAAAAATTATTTAAACAACACAAAAACTTAAATAATTTTGTCTTTGATCAGAAAAAAATTATTAATAATGAAAAAAATATACCGTGTGTCTGGCTTAAAGGTGTACATAGGAGATTAACATGAGAAATCAGTTTTTTATAAATTCGTGCTCGTCTAATTATTTTAAGCAAAAACGCGTCAAATAAATGTTGTAGGGCATAAAATTCTGCATCTAAATCAATAAATAGAATTACCTTTAAATGCTTTGTAACGATAAAAATAAATTATGAAAATATTGAAAATTACGTTGAAAATATCGACAGCCATGGAATTAAACAAAAAATAAATAAATGCTTGACGTTTTATCTCACAATGTAAGTCAACTTATTTGACGTTTTTGACAATTTGATAATACGTCAAGCATTTATTTATTTTTTGTTCAATGGCTGTCGATATTTTCAACGTAATTTTTGACATTTTCATAATTAATTTGTGTCGTTACAAAGCATGTAAAAGTAATTCTATTTATTAGTTTAGATTCAGAATTTTATGCCCTAAAACTTTTATTTGACCCATTTTTGCTTAAAATAATTAGGCGAGCAGCAAATTGCAAAAAACTTAGTCCTATGTTAATCTCCTATTACACCTTTAAGACAAACACACGGTATATTAAAAAAATAATTATTCTTGTTCATTGCTTTCCTATTATCAAATTGGCAACTGCGAAATTATCTGTCACTTCTGTTTTAAAATATTTATCACAAACGCCTTGTGTGAATTTATTTATTAAAGTTAAATTTTGCCAGGGTTTTTTCCGCCATTTGTAATTTTATTTGAAATATAACTGGCCTCTTCAGTGCGCACTACATATATGTCTTTCTGTCTATCTTTCTCTTTTGATGTAAAAGGTCCTTCGACTATTTTTAAATACACTTAGCGAGTTCTGAAATAAAATGGACTATTCTGAATTACATTTCCAAAATTTGAAATTAAATTGTCTATTTTTTATTACATTTGAGGAATTTTAAATTAAATGCAATCATTTTGAATTACATGTAACGAATTCTGGTATTAAATTAACTATTCTGAATTATATTCGACAAATTCTAAAATTAAATTGTTTATTATGGTTTCTGCAATAAATTTGACGATTTCTAAAATAAATTGAATAAAATGCACAAAAAAACTTTTATTGTTAAAATTATTTTTTGAACTTTAAGCTTGCCCCAAACATCATAAAACATTTTTATATTATAGTCCTTTAAATTTAAAAGCTTCAATTATATTTTTATACAAATCAAAAATTGATACAAATTCGTATTTTTTACAATATGTTCGCGATATGTCGTCATTTACTTATATATTGAAAGTATTTCGAACAAAACGGTCTTATATGTTGACAACAGTGATGTGATATCTATTTATGATATTTTATATTGTTTAACAATTGACAAATTATAGGCGTATTAAATTCCATTAATGGCTGACAAATATAAATTTATATATATGGGTACAAATATATGTCTACAAATATATTTTACAATAAGGGTGAAAATATACAAAAAAATAGCAAAATATTTATACAACACAATATTTACAAAGAAGAAATTAAGCCATTTTTGGAATTTGCGAAATTTGCTCGCCGACTCAGTCCGTAAAAACGGCACGATAAATTATTTTTTTTAAGGCGGTTTATGGTGCTAACACTACCCTAAAAGTACAATTGAGTACCGCCACGACTTATTTATTTTAAAAAATAAATTGTGAATTTGGTTGGAGTTGATTTTCTTAGAAATTGGTTCCTAAAATGTGCCAAAATCCACTATTTACGTTATTCGCGCTCAGTTTACGATTAAAGAAGTGATATTCACTTCGTTATGATTAAAATCTAACTATAAGAACTTCGGTTCATAGACTAATGTATAGTTAAGTGTTAATTCATTATTAAAAACTATAGTTTTAATGTTAGTTTTAATTCCGGGAGGAATAAATTCAAAACTAACATAATAGAATATGTTGAAATTAACTTCTACGACTAAGTTTGTAAATAAACAGATTTTTTTCGACGGCTACGTATTTTAAACGTAGTTGTTTTTTTAACAAATTATAGCGTGTTAGTGTGTGTGATTGTTGTATGTTTAAAAGTGATTGTTAAAAATTTATCTAAAAAAAATTAACGCATTTTCAGAACTAAATATTTACAAAAAATTACCAGATTTTTTTTAGATAAATTTTTAATCACATATTCATTTGGTCTCAACGTTTTAGTTCCTTAAAATTAGAGTCTTGTTTATCAAAGTTCGGCCGGAAAAAAACAAGGCAATATTTATTTTTAAAAAAACAATTTTGATGCAATTAAATCTGTGATTTGAAAATATTTCTTTATAAATTGAATTTATTTATATAAAATTTGCTTTAAATTGGCATTTATTAACTTAAAATTTAGCATTTTTATATATTTTTATTTCTAGAGTTATTTAAAGATGTACGTAAAATATGTATAATTACTATAACACTGTACAAATTTTTTATATAAGTTATTCTATCCATAATTTGAAATTGTGTTTCCGAGCGACACAAGATTTTGTTTGAAAAATGTTGATACAAAATTTTCAAAATGGACGTTTCAGAATTCAACAAAAAATGGTAATTTTTGGTGCTTTTTCCACAACAAAACCGACATCTTAGGCATTTATTTGTACAGGTGTCTCATTTTCGATGTTTTTCTAAGGTATCTCGGGTAATATTAACTATAGATCAAAACCGTTTGCACATTGCAGGGTCAACTTTTTGAGAAAAGTTTAATAGACATTACAGGAATTTTTGATCTTCTTTTGTTTCTGAGCTACAGGCAAAAACTCGTTTTCGCTCATTTTGAAAATATCTCATATCTTATTTATTATATATAATAATATATAATAGGATAAAATGGCGTAATTATATTTTTTGAAAACTTAATAATTCTCGAGATATAACACAAACTTATGATTTTTTAAATGGGAACCTATGTTGAAAATAGTCTAATTTTTTTCCTTATTTTATAAGCTTTTCAATGATATATAACAAGTCTACATTCTTTTGTTTTAAACATTAATAAAAGACGAATTAATAATTTATTGGGGTGAAAATATTGGAAATTATTAAGAAACAAATGAAAAAAAATTATTCCAGATCATCATTTGCATATTTCTAATGGTATTTGTTTCAGTTTTACTCATTTTTTCAATTTATTTACTACAAAAGCATATTAAACCATTTTGATCGGATTGTGTCAAAGCCAACTGTAACGTCGATAAATAGTAATTTAACTAACCCGAAAATAATTGGTTAAGAATAATTTTGAGAACAAAATTGATAGATATTGAATCAAAATAAACAAATGATAATTTGTAATAAATTTTTTCATTTGTTTTTTGATAATTTCCAATATTTTCACCTCAATAAATTAATAATTCGTCTTTTGTTAATGTTTAAAACAAAAGAATGTAGACTTGTTATACATCATTGAAAAGCTTATAAAATAAGCAAAAAGACGAGACTATTTTCAATATAGGTTCCCATTTAAAAAATCATAAGTTTGTGTTATATCTCGAGAATTATTAAGTTTTCAAAAAATCTAATTACGCCATTTTATTCTATTTAAAAAACGGTAAAATATTTGTAAAAACATTTTTTCTCTAACTATCATAATAAATAAGATATGATATATTTTCAAAATGAGCGAAAAACGAGTTTTTGCCTGTAGCTCAGAAACAAAAGAAAATCGAAAATTCCTGTGGTATCTATTAAACTTTTCTCAAAAAGTTGACCCTACAATGTGCAAACGGTTTTGATCTATCGGTAATATTACCCGAGATACATTTAAAAAACATCGAAAATGAGACAACCTGTACAAAGCCGACATTTCGGTATACACTTATACCTTTTTTAAGTAATACAGATCCTTTAATTTGCCCTGAAAAGGGTGTATGTGTATACCGAAACATCGGTTTTGTAAATGCATCTAATCTACCAAAAATCGAAGCATATTTTGGTGAGTTTTGTGCGTCCATCTTTTCGACTAAAAAAATTAAATTTCGGTCCAATTTCAAAATTATTTCTGGCGTAAATCAACACAAAAAAATGCCATAGTTAATTAAAATTCGGCTTCGAAAACATAACTACAATGATTGTAATTCCTCGCCGGTTCTTCGAAGTCGAATTATTGTACATATCGATTTTTTATATAATCGAAATTATTTAATTTGCCATAAATGCATGTTACTATATAGCATTCAGCATTTGAAATGCTGTAGAACTCCATAGTCATAATACAATAGTGTACAAAATAATAATGCAATAGACTCATAGTTCAACTATGACAATTATTCCCAAAAGAATGACAAAAACCGATTTTGACACTGATTTTTAAATAGTTTGGGTATTACAAAAAACATTTTAACGAATAAAATTCACCACAACACAAAACATTCGATACTAAATTTAATTTCGGAGGGAGAGCCCTACTATTTCTTAAATCATTACAGCAATTACCGATTACGACAAATCAAAATGGCGGCTACGCCGCCATTTTGCGATAAAATACAATAAATTCTCAATAGCCCGGTTGCATTAAATGCTTCAACACTTTTAGCCCACATAACTATAACAAAAAAAAATTATCAATAGCCCAAATGTCAACGTTTTACCACGTTGACACTCAAAATCTTCAGATGCCCTAAAAAGAACCCTAACGCCATCTTTGGGTTCTTTTTCATGTATTTTACAATAATTAAAAAACAGTCTAATTGCCCGATGAAAGACACGAATAATTATTGTAAAATTACAATCTAAAATACAAAATTTTATTTGCAATAGCCCATATACAAAACGCGTAATGCGTCATTATTACAAACTTTTAAAACCAGTTTCATTTAAAACTTTTAAATATAATTTTCACGGTCGATAGTTTGCGAGTTTGGCGCGCGGGCCAAAAAAAGTAGTTAGTTATGCTTATCCTAAAATTTGATCTCAAGTCTAAATTTTTATCCTAGTACATTATTATAGTTCCTATGCGAAAAACATAAAATCCACGAATTAAACTCGCAAATGATCGATTAATTAAGTACGTTTTGTTAAAACTGCAATAGCCCAAACGCATAAAACAATTTTATGCTACACAATATTTGGTAATCCATTCTTCAGTTCATGTTTAACTTTTTCAGCGCTGAAAAAAATACCGTTCGTTATTTAATAACTAATTGTATTTCAACAGTCTTGAAAACTCTTTATTTTTACAATAATATATTCTTAAGCATATATAATATATTACATACACTTTAAAAAACGGTTACACAAGTTACATTAGTGTTCAAAAAAAAAATATATTAGTTGCTTTCAAAAACGCTGTTAGTGTTCTGTTAAAAATTAGTTACACAGTTGTCCGTTAAACTAGTTCTGTTTTTGGTATTTTTGTTTAAACAATCAACACTACACATATTCATTATGGACAAAGTTGTCACTTTTGGGAAATTACAAAAATTTTCGGACCCATCAAAAGTACATGCATACAAAATTTCGGCCAGAAAAAATAATAATAAACACAATTTCAACTACAGTTAAACAATTTAAAAACAACAAAAATATTCAATAGTTAATGTTAGAAAGTGTTATGTTTTACGTTATTTCCTTATGTTAAAGTATACGTCTTACAACCGTAAAGTTATACAATTATCATGTTAAGTTACAGTTAGCGTAATACCAATAAGGGGTGGTTTAAAGTTACTTTAAAAGTACCGGCCTTTATCTTATTCCAAATTACAGATAATGTTTTGTATGCGTATAACAAATATTTATGTATATTTGAGGTGACGCCTGCATCGTAAAACACACCCAGATATGGGTATGTAACAATAATAAGCCGTGGAGGTTTATTTTTTTAAATCATCAAATTAATTGCGGTATTTTTTCCACAATGGCATTGAAAACCAATAAGGTGACGCCTGTTAAACGCTTTTAACGGTACAAATATGTCGTCAAACAAAATGCAGATTGGTACACCCAAAAAATGGGTAATATAAGCCGTTAAATAGTCAAAAAATATTTTATTCACAATCATTTAGTAATACGTGCGTTTCCAACCGTCAAAACAAATGGGAAATGAGTCATTGTTTTCTACACTTTTCAGTTAGCGGAAAATAATTTCCGTTAACTTTCCAACCGGTAAAATGTCCGTTGTTATGGTAACCATAATGGTAGCGGCCGCGAAATTAGGTAAACAATCACTTTGACATTTGAGAATTGCATGGTTTTGTTTATCAAATGTTAATCCCATAGCCACCTTAAAAGCTAACTTTCTATTTATAATGAAACTGTTGAAAATTAATAAAATTTGTAATTAAATATTTTTTACGGTTCCACAAAAAATATTGTGTACACCTTGTCCGCGAAATTCTTTAGCGCCCTCGAGATTGTCTTGCCTCGGCCGCAAGCGACCTCTGCGACAATTTTTCTCTCGGTACGGTAAAGAGTGATTTCGCGGCCTTGATATACAAATAACTATTATAAATAAAATTGGCAAAATACTAAATGATTGTTAATAAAATATTGTTCATATTTCGCGGGCTTGCTTATTCCAGCCTCGCGCTCATAGTGGCTAATTTAGCGCTCATCTATAACAGAACATTTCGGAATATATAATATATTGTTTTTCTGTACAATTGCTATAATTATTTATGTAATTACAATCAAATTTTTTATTTGGCAAAAATTGATAAAAGATATGATCCATTTTTATATTTAAGAAGGTTCGAGCGAAACTAATAAGTCAAAATAACATTTATATTTTTTTTAATATCTAAAGTAATTGCTAAAATTTATAATTTTAATTAATAAAAGGATGAGCTTTATAAATATATAATTAATTTGTATTTAATTAAAAAAGATTCTGAAATGACTTCAGTATTTTGAACATATTAAGTCGAAAAAAATTATGTCTTGTTCTTTGAGCTCGCTTTGGATTATTTATATTTATTTACTTATTGTAAAATTATTATATTAATTATATCTACCAATTTCAGTAATCAAAGTTTTTTATAACATGAAAAAAAGATTTTTAAAATAAATATAATTAGGGCAACGTTGCCAAGTTTTTCATCTGTTCCGCTATTATTGAACAAAAAAGAACAAAAAGTCTTTGGCATTTATTTTCAAATTATTTTGAACGGTAAGAAGACATTATAACCGAGTCTTCAGTTTTATTATTCTACAGTGTGTTCAATAAAATTCTTAACTCGGAGTAGGCTATGAACAGAGAAACGTAAGTCTGATCATTTCAATTCAAAAGTCAAGATGTGAAAATTGATCTTGAAATGTAATTTTAAGGAGAAAAAACATTCACCGTTTTCTAATTTGTTTCCATTTCTAAAATTCAAGAAGAAAATCTGATTTCTTTAGATAATATTTTTGACAATATCTCATGTCAAATTGACATTAAATTAAATATTTTTAAATTGACATACGTTTCTTTGTTCATAGCCTACTCAGAGTTAGGAATTTTTTTGAGCACACTGTAGTTTTTTGTTTATCAAAGGACGTTGAAAACGTCAACTTTATAAGCGATTTTGTAAGGAACTAGCCTTATTGGTTGCCTAATATACCTTATGACGTCACCTGATGTTTAGAAAAAATATTTTAATATAATTTTCACCAATCAGACAAAAATTTATCGATATAATATAAAAATATTTGTTATACATATACAAGAATCGATGCATACACATTTCCTAATACAATACAGTGTTTCTTGTCAAACCCTTATACATCTGGCGCTAAATTTAGCAAAATCGAACCATACATTTTTCAATAAAAAAAAAGTTTGATAAAGAAACAAAAGATGAAAATATAACAAACGTGAAGACCCCATTTCAAAGTTTTTTTTTGCCATGTTAAAGCACATAATAGATGTTGTAGATTCTAGTTATTGTAAACGTTGTAACTTATTGTACACTTAGCAGCAATAGAAATACTAACGGTGTTAAGTTAGTAATACGACTTGAACCAGGGGTTTTCATGTTGGAAAATTATACTTTTAAAGTTTCTTCGTGAAATTTCAGTTGGGAAAACTTTTTCCGAAATTTTGGGTGTTACATTGTTGATTACAACAATACGGAATATAAAAAATAAATTACAAAATGGAAATAGTTTTCCCAGCTGAAATATTACAAAAAAATCACTTCTTAACTACAAGTTAAACAAAGATCGTCGAAAAAATACTGGTTAATCCTCCATTATCGTTTTTGTGTATTCAAAATATGTCATTGTCATGTCAAAACAGATTGGCACACCCAATAATGGGTAATAATTTTGGATAATAATCGAATTTGGCGGGCGGTAAAGTTTGAACATCAATCTTTAATAATGTTGGAGCTTTCCCCGCTAGATGGCTACGTACAATTTACACCATTTTAGATGTGATTTTGTTTTATGCAATTTCCTGCTCTTCTGTTCATTTTACAGCAAAAAGAGAGAAACGAATAATTTAATAAACATGTAAAAACAGTTATGCAACATTTAATTGTGAACAACTTTGCCGTAAAATAAACAGGAGAACAGAAAATTGCATAAGCTATGTTCACTTCTGACTGCCACCATGCAGTATATTTACGCGGGAAATTAAATATTCGCCAATAAAATTAAGCCGTAGCCATCTAGTGGCAAAATAAGAACTATTTATTGTCGTACTTCACTGAAAACGCTATTTGGGCTAGTGTTATTTTATTTGGTTGTTGTTTGTGAAAAGTAAGCTTTTGTTTTATTATTTCTATTTTACGTGCTCATTCACTGCTTCAATACATAGGTATTGACTAAAATCAGACTTTTTGAAGACTACTTCCCAGTTTAAATCTGTTTCATCCTTAACCTGTTTTACACTTTTCTATTTAAAGACTCAGTTTCCTCATTTTTTCTTCATTTACTCAATTTTCTACTTTAAATTCCTTGAAGAATTATTGGAATTTTAAAATTTAATTTATAAGAGGTGTAGATTATATCCCAAGATCATTGTCATATTTATCTGCAAATAAACAAATTTCGAAACGTCTATGCACAAAATTGAAATAATAACATTGAAACTTAATCTTCAAACTTATCAGTCAGTAAAATAAAACCTGCCTAAATATTTTAATAATAGAATAAAACACTCTTGAAAACTGCGTTTATAACATGTAAACAAGCACGTTTGAAAATGATAGTACGACAATCATCCGACATTTTGGTTGATAACAGCGCCGCCACCGGTGATTTTATTCGCGAATAGTAATGGAGGTTGTATAATCTAGTGTTTTTTCTGGGGAAATTTGTTTAAATTTTACTATAGTTTTAATTTCATATTGCTTCCATATGCAAACAATTGCATGACAGCAAGGCATTTGTTTAAAAAATTCAAAAATTAAATTTGGTTGAACAGAAATATAATTAATTTACTGAAAATTCGGCGACAACTAAAAAGAAAAACGACCACCATGAAACAAACGATGAAAAGGAATTTATCCTATTTTAAAATGCCATGCAATTCCTATATATAATGGCCAGTGATCCATAAATAATAATTTTATTTAGCAAATAACGTAAATGTAATATTACAGTAATCTTTGTAAATGTCTGTTGGCTATTATTTGTCTGTTTTATATTTTATATTTATGAGTTAGATACGTACAATTTTGGACAGTATAAAGTTGGACAGTATGATACGTAAACCAACTTAATCTTCGTAATTTTATTGCCATTTCGGAAATTATACTGTTAAGTTTATAATACTTTTTAAGTTGCCATTTATATTATTGAGGACTGCCATTCTATATGTTATGCTTTTATATTACCCACGCGTTTTCTTTGCTAAGTTCCTACTGTAATTTTACATTACGGACGATTTCTCGTGAGCAAATGTGCGAGTGAATGTTTTAAAATTATTTTCACTTGGTTTCAACCGATTGGAATTGTCAATTCTTATTTTACAAAATGTACATTCTAGGAAATACAAAATGTATATGAAACACTCAATCACTGTAGAATATTTATAAACGAAAAATTGTTAAATTTCAATGTACATTTTGATAACAAAACAGTGGACTTTGAAAATTATTATTGGCGTCCACGAAATTACAAAAAAAGTGGAAATATTGTGTGAATTTAGATTGTGTTGTAGTCAGATAAGTTATTTAATTCAAAAAGATTGTTTTTACAAAAAAATTAACAAAATTTAATGTATGAAATATGCATGTAAGAAACTGTAATGTAATCTAAATAGCAAATACTGAAAAATAATTCATTTTTTATTTGCATACTTCCCTACACTATATACTTATTATGCAGAAATAATACTTAAGTGAAATATCCTACCACCAGTCCAACACGGTTAAAAATATAACACCGGGTTTAAAAATTCGAATGGGCTACTTTCCTGCCATTTTTTTATTTAATATTTATGAAGAGACGATAAAAACTTGCTACTCATATTTTTTCTTTTGCCAAAATTTTCATTAATTTGTCAGAATAAAATTAATTAAATTTGAATATTTAAATTACCGCCATGTATGACGTAGAATTACGCCGAACCAATGAATGGCCGAAAAGCAAAAACATCGGTACGTTCAATAGCGACGGCATGTGCGGGTAATTTAAACATGACAGATCATCTGTTTGACGTTTGAATAATAGTTTGGAGGTTAATATTTTCGTTTGTCATTTTAATCTTGTACGAGTATAAGCTAAGTTAAAATCCTGCTTAACAAATCAAAATACGTAATAAAAGTAACAGAAACCATGCAAATAGTAAATAATAAAAAAAAGAGACAATGACAGAAAAATGTCCAAATCAAATTAAAACTCGCACTCGATCGCCATCTACAGGTTACATTCTTAAGTATACATCCCTTTCTCCAGTTCAAAATAATGACGTCAAAGAAAATCTTCTTTCTTAATTTATTAAAAACAAATATTTTTTTAAAATAAAATTTATATTTTTGCATACGTTTTCAACTTTACTTTCGGTATTTAGTGATAGATATCAGATTTTCAGTACAACGCAAGTAACCTATTCAGTATAAAATTCTCTTTCAAATTATGTTTCGCACGATTTTTTTTCGATAAACGATTCTCGATTTTTGGACGTTTAAAATTATATTTCGGCTTATTGTTCATTATAGACCCGTTTAGTGATGGATGTAGGCCAGGTTTCCAAACAAAAAAATGACTGCCGCCTTGGTAACGGTTGCTATGTTATTTAAAATTGACCGCGAAACTATTAGTGAGAGATTTCAGTTTCTCCAAATTTTAGGCTCTAAAGGGCACAGATGAAAGAAATATAATTGTTATTAGTACTTGTTACGTCTTGTAAAATGTATATTGTATATTTTGGTGATCTGTTTCGCAGCTAACTTCAATCATTATAGCGAACGCAGAACTTGTAAGTTTTTTAAATTTCCAAAAGACCCAAATCTAAAGTATACATGGATAAACTTAGTTACGTTAGTATTTATTTACAAATTTATAACGTGTTTCTAAGCCATTTCAATACCAAACAAACTTATAAGTTTTGAGCGCCAAACGTCAAATTCTGGTTTAGCATAGCAACCGCCTTAGCAACGAAGACGCCATTTTCTTGTTTGGAAACCTTCGTGACGTCACAGTAAACGGATTCATTACTAATAAGTAATTTTGAAATCGGCTGTTGTCTTATCTTTTTAATAAAGTTATAATTTATTACATCCGATGTGGGATATGTTTCATTACAGCTGAGGGCCGTGATGAAACTCTAACTGAGATAAGTACACTATTTTATTCACAATCATCCTCTTTTAAATCAAAATTTTTCGAAATAAATCAATGAGTTATAACCTCTATTTTTATTAATATTTTTGAAATTTGTTTAGGATCTATGACAGTGTTACTAAGCAACTCCTACATAAACATTTCCAATCCACGGGGTGGCAGTGAAATCTGTTATTTACAACCCAAGGGATTGTCATTACAGTTAGGAATAACGTATTTTCCAACCTCTAAAAGGTTAGGAATCAACCTATTACTATAAAATGATACTGAATAAAAGATATAACAACTTTTTTTACAAGAATAATTATTATTTATCAATATGCAATGTCAAACCCTTATATCAGTGAAAGTACTGAATGACGCTATGCACACATGCGCATACCATTTCCAATCGACATCTTGCAGACGTGGTTTGTCCTTTACCTCCTTAGGTGATATAGTTTACGAACTATACCTTGTCAACTGCAAATTGAGACTAAACAAATTCAAATTGACAATAAATAATTTACCATTTGAATTTGAGACTAAACAATTTCAAATTAAGAATAAATTATTTCAAATTGAGACTAAACAATCTCAAATTGAGAATAAACAATATTAAATGCAATAGGGGACTAGAGCGCAATTGATTTAAGAGAAATTAGGAAAAAATATTGAAAGTATATGCTTAATAATGAATATTAATAAAGAAATAAAACGATATAATTGAAATACTTTGGATATAAGGGGGTTTTTGTTATAGCAGGTCGTCACTCATGGACCACTGGAAGTAGAGGAATTCAAATAGTGGAGGCGTGGCTATCAGTCCAGTACTGCAAATTTTCAAACAGTTTTTATTTGAATATAAATATATTGCATTAAACTTAATAATTTAAATACACTTCCAATTATAAATCGTGTAGACTTATTTTTTATAAATATAATTTAGAAATAGCATATATTTCGAGAACATTTAGGTCTACGAAGAAAACAGTTTGATATAAAAACATATTCGTGACGTCACATCTATATTTTCAAATTTCGGGGACTATAACTCGCTTATCACCGACAGTCTTAGTTTTACTTATACGTACAGATGAAATTATGTTTAAAAAATGGTGGAATCCCCTATTGAACTTGTTTTGTCAAGCTTAAAGCAGTTGTGCAAAATAGTTTAGCCATTCAGATGCCCAATATTTGAATTGCTAAAACCGCAGAAATATTTCCCATACAATTTTTTTTCCATGTTTCTCTCCTGATGCATTGAATGATATTGATTTTTAATTTATCAATAATTGTCAAATAAATTATTCAAATAAATATTTATTAACAAATCCTAATTATTATAATATATAACATAGATAGTTTTAATTTAGATATTTGGATGATATCATTTATTCTCAAGTAATGGATTTTTTTTACAATAAAAATATTTTTTTCAAACGTCGTAGATATGGCATTTTTTGTGCCGATTCACAATAAAATAAATAAATATTCATAGAATCTACATAGAATTAGCGAATAAAAAGAAAAGTAGTTCGTTAAAAAAAATAATTAATGTGTCATTCGGAATAAAAGTGTCTTTGTGTGCCTCGCATGCAATTGTCCGACTCGCTTCGCTCGTCGTGCAAACAAACTTCCATGCTCGCCACACAAAGTATCACTTTTACTCCTAATAACACAATATACAATTTTTTTACTTGTACTTAATGAAGGAATTCCAGCCGATTTCATCGAAAAGTAAGTCGTTTTAATATAGTATGCTTATGCTTTAGTTTTTGCACTTTTATATAATGCTTTTAAAGTTATAATATTAGATAAAGGGAGTGTAATAGAAAAAGGATAATGATAATAATAATGTTTGTTTTAAATGTAATAATAATTAAAAACTTGGGAAAAATAATAATACCTGTACAAAATTGCGATAAAAACAATCATCTATGTCCATTCGATTCAAGTTTAATACAATATTTTCTCCTCTATTATTTGAAGTCCGTAGACGAAAGACTACCATGCTAATAATAATATTATAAAAGTATGGCTTATGAAATCATAGTTTGTCTCGAATTTAGAAAACAGTAAAGTATATTTTATAACACGTACAACTAATATAGCTCGGTATTATTTATTAAAATGTAGCTTAGATATAAACAACGTATGCATATTAATACGAAATCATAAACAGTTATTGTTAATAAACTATGAACTGCACAGGAATGAAATCAAAATAACACAGTAATAAGCTTTCTGGAAGATATCAAGCATGTTAGATTAACAGCGTTGTTTCATATACTGCGTTGCGTTTCATACGTTTACGTTTGTAGCCATCGCTCGCACTTTGCATGCTTTTAATTGTGCTAGCTTACAAATTTAATGTATTTATTAAAGTTTTAGTGCATTCTTTGTTCTATAATTAAAGTATTAACGATTATTCCATACTAAACAATAGAAAAAACTAATAATTATTTATTCTTTAACTTGCAGACGGAGCTGAGATTGATATGAGACGCTAAGAAACTTTAAGAATGTGGTTGCAGCTTTCCAGCTATCTGGAAGTCTAATAGAGCAGCTGAGATACTGAGTACCAGACAGTCCTCCCCTCCTAGGACATCGATGGAATGAACTGGTAGGAAACTTTATTGTTTTTATAAAATATTTTGTTCTCAACCATAAGAACTTATGGTCAAAGGAATATGACTATAATATACATCTAAATATTTGTACTCAAATTCGATTTTAATCCAAATTAAAAAATTCCAAGGGCCTTACTTTACAAGATACCAATTTTTATTTTGATTAGGAATCTTACAAGTTTTTTTTAACTTTGGCGGTGTATAACTTATTAACGGTAAAAGATATATTGATACCCGTTACACCATTCGATTCTATGGACTTTTCTACATATATGTACTAATTTTCAATGTTTATACATAGCTGACACAATATTACGAAGCAAATAATATAAAAATGGCAGCTTGGAAATCTGAGTACACCGTCAAAAACTCGACCAGCCTGTATTTTTCTAAAAAGTATTTTATTCCCTTAATTCTGACCCGCTGATTACGGGAAAAATAATTAAAAAATTCCAAGGGCCTTACTTTACAAGATACCAATTTTTATTTTGATTAGGAATCTTACAAGTTTTTTTAACTTTGGCGGAGTATAACTAATTAACGGTAACAGATACATTGATACCCGTTACACCATTCGATTCTATGGACTTTTCTACATATATGTACTAATTTTCAATGTTCATATACAGCTGACACAATATTACGAAGCAAATAATGTAAAAATGGCAGCTTGAAAATCTCAGTACACCGTCAAAAACTCGACCAGCCTGTATTTTTCTAAAAAGTATTTTATTCCCTTAATTCTGATCCGCTGATTACGGGAAAAATAATTAAAAAATTCCAAGGGCCGTACTTTACGAGATACCAATTTTTAATTTGATTAGGAATCTTACAAGTTTTTTTTAACTTTGGCGGAGTATAACTAATTTACGGTAAAAGATACATTGATGCTCGTTACGCCATTTGATTCTATAGGCTTTTCTACATATTTGTACTAATTTTCAATGTTCATGTGTGGCTGATACAATATTACGAAGCAAATAATCGTAAGTATCGTAATATATGTTTCCCGAAAACCTGTTAAGAGCTTCAAGTAAAGTATCACTTCCGGTGTATCAAATTTAGCGTAATTCTAATATGTCATTCTCATTAATCTAAAAGTCTTAAATACCAAATTTGAAAAGTTTTTGATATATATCTTAATATATTTTTCACGAAAATCTGTTCAGAGCTTCAAGTAAAGTATCACTTTCGGTTTATCAATTTTTCCGTAATTATAATATGTTGTTCTTTTTAATCTAAAAGTCTTAAATACCAAATTTGAAAAGTTTTGGAATATATTTTTCACGAAAATCTGTTCAGAGCTTCAAGTAAAGTATCACTTCCGGTTTATCAATTTTTCCGTAATTTTAATATGTTGTTCTCATTAATCTAAAAGTCTTAAATACCAAATTTGAAAAGTTTTGGAATATATTTTTCACGAAAATCTGTTCAGAGCTTCAAGTAAAGTATCACTTCCGGTTTATCAATTTTTCCGTAATTTTAATATGTTGTTCTCATTAATCTAAAAGCCTTAAATACCAAATTTGAAAAGTTTTGGAATATATTTTTATCGAAAATCTATTCAGAGCTTCAAGTAAAGTATCACTTCCGGTTTATCAATTTTTCCGTAATTTTAATATGTTGTTCTCATTAATCTAAAAGTCTTAAATACTAAATTTGAAAAGTTTTGGAATATATCTTAATATATTTTTTACGAAAATCTGTTCAGAGCGTCAAGTAAAGTATCACTTCCGGTTTATCAATTTTAGCGTAATTCTAATATGTCGTTCTCATTAATCGAAAAGTCTTAAATACCAAATTTGAAAAGTTTTGGAATATAATTTTCACGAAAATCTGTTCAGAGCTTCAAGTAAAGTATCACTTCCGGTTTATCAATTTTCCCTTAATTTTAATATGTTGTTCTCATTAATCTAAAAGTCTTAAATACCAAATTTGAAAAGTTTTGGAATATATCTTAATATATTTTTTACGAAAATCTGTTCAGAGCGTCAAGTAAAGTATCACTTCCGGTTTATCAATTTTAGCGTAATTCTAATATGTCGTTCTCATTAATCGAAAAGTCTTAAATACCAAATTTGAAAAGTTTTGGAATATAATTTTCACGAAAATCTGTTCAGAGCGTCAAGTAAAGTATCACTTCCGGTTTATCAATTTTTCCGTAATTTTAATATGTTGTTCTCATTAATCTAAAAGTCTTGAATACCAAATTTGAAAAGTTTTGGAATATATTTTTCACGAAAATCTGTTCAGAGCATTCGATTCTATGGACTTTTCTACATATATGTACTAATTTTCAATGTTCATATACAGCTGACACAATATTACGAAGCAAATAATGTAAAAATGGCAGCTTGAAAATCTCAGTACACCGTCAAAAACTCGACCAGCCTGTATTTTTCTAAAAAGTATTTTATTCCCTTAATTCTGATCCGCTGATTACGGGAAAAATAATTAAAAAATTCCAAGGGCCGTACTTTACGAGATACCAATTTTTAATTTGATTAGGAATCTTACAAGTTTTTTTTAACTTTGGCGGAGTATAACTAATTTACGGTAAAAGATACATTGATGCTCGTTACGCCATTTGATTCTATAGGCTTTTCTACATATTTGTACTAATTTTCAATGTTCATGTGTGGCTGATACAATATTACGAAGCAAATAATCGTAAGTATCGTAATATATGTTTCCCGAAAACCTGTTAAGAGCTTCAAGTAAAGTATCACTTCCGGTGTATCAAATTTAGCGTAATTCTAATATGTCATTCTCATTAATCTAAAAGTCTTAAATACCAAATTTGAAAAGTTTTTGGTATATATCTTAATATATTTTTCACGAAAATCTGTTCAGAGCTTCAAGTAAAGTATCACTTTCGGTTTATCAATTTTTCCGTAATTATAATATGTTGTTCTTTTTAATCTAAAAGTCTTAAATACCAAATTTGAAAAGTTTTGGAATATATTTTTCACGAAAATCTGTTCAGAGCTTCAAGTAAAGTATCACTTCCGGTTTATCAATTTTTCCGTAATTTTAATATGTTGTTCTCATTAATCTAAAAGTCTTAAATACCAAATTTGAAAAGTTTTGGAATATATTTTTCACGAAAATCTGTTCAGAGCTTCAAGTAAAGTATCACTTCCGGTTTATCAATTTTTCCGTAATTTTAATATGTTGTTCTCATTAATCTAAAAGCCTTAAATACCAAATTTGAAAAGTTTTGGAATATATTTTTATCGAAAATCTATTCAGAGCTTCAAGTAAAGTATCACTTCCGGTTTATCAATTTTTCCGTAATTTTAATATGTTGTTCTCATTAATCTAAAAGTCTTAAATACTAAATTTGAAAAGTTTTGGAATATATCTTAATATATTTTTTACGAAAATCTGTTCAGAGCGTCAAGTAAAGTATCACTTCCGGTTTATCAATTTTAGCGTAATTCTAATATGTCGTTCTCATTAATCGAAAAGTCTTAAATACCAAATTTGAAAAGTTTTGGAATATAATTTTCACGAAAATCTGTTCAGAGCTTCAAGTAAAGTATCACTTCCGGTTTATCAATTTTCCCTTAATTTTAATATGTTGTTCTCATTAATCTAAAAGTCTTAAATACCAAATTTGAAAAGTTTTGGAATATATCTTAATATATTTTTTACGAAAATCTGTTCAGAGCGTCAAGTAAAGTATCACTTCCGGTTTATCAATTTTAGCGTAATTCTAATATGTCGTTCTCATTAATCGAAAAGTCTTAAATACCAAATTTGAAAAGTTTTGGAATATAATTTTCACGAAAATCTGTTCAGAGCGTCAAGTAAAGTATCACTTCCGGTTTATCAATTTTTCCGTAATTTTAATATGTTGTTCTCATTAATCTAAAAGTCTTGAATACCAAATTTGAAAAGTTTTGGAATATATTTTTCACGAAAATCTGTTCAGAGCATTCGATTCTATGGACTTTTCTACATATATGTACTAATTTTCAATGTTCATATACAGCTGACACAATATTACGAAGCAAATAATGTAAAAATGGCAGCTTGAAAATCTCAGTACACCGTCAAAAACTCGACCAGCCTGTATTTTTCTAAAAAGTATTTTATTCCCTTAATTCTGATCCGCTGATTACGGGAAAAATAATTAAAAAATTCCAAGGGCCGTACTTTACGAGATACCAATTTTTAATTTGATTAGGAATCTTACAAGTTTTTTTTAACTTTGGCGGAGTATAACTAATTTACGGTAAAAGATACATTGATGCTCGTTACGCCATTTGATTCTATAGGCTTTTCTACATATTTGTACTAATTTTCAATGTTCATGTGTGGCTGATACAATATTACGAAGCAAATAATCGTAAGTATCGTAATATATGTTTCCCGAAAACCTGTTAAGAGCTTCAAGTAAAGTATCACTTCCGGTGTATCAAATTTAGCGTAATTCTAATATGTCATTCTCATTAATCTAAAAGTCTTAAATACCAAATTTGAAAAGTTTTTGGTATATATCTTAATATATTTTTCACGAAAATCTGTTCAGAGCTTCAAGTAAAGTATCACTTTCGGTTTATCAATTTTTCCGTAATTATAATATGTTGTTCTTTTTAATCTAAAAGTCTTAAATACCAAATTTGAAAAGTTTTGGAATATATTTTTCACGAAAATCTGTTCAGAGCTTCAAGTAAAGTATCACTTCCGGTTTATCAATTTTTCCGTAATTTTAATATGTTGTTCTCATTAATCTAAAAGTCTTAAATACCAAATTTGAAAAGTTTTGGAATATATTTTTCACGAAAATCTGTTCAGAGCTTCAAGTAAAGTATCACTTCCGGTTTATCAATTTTTCCGTAATTTTAATATGTTGTTCTCATTAATCTAAAAGCCTTAAATACCAAATTTGAAAAGTTTTGGAATATATTTTTATCGAAAATCTATTCAGAGCTTCAAGTAAAGTATCACTTCCGGTTTATCAATTTTTCCGTAATTTTAATATGTTGTTCTCATTAATCTAAAAGTCTTAAATACTAAATTTGAAAAGTTTTGGAATATATCTTAATATATTTTTTACGAAAATCTGTTCAGAGCGTCAAGTAAAGTATCACTTCCGGTTTATCAATTTTAGCGTAATTCTAATATGTCGTTCTCATTAATCGAAAAGTCTTAAATACCAAATTTGAAAAGTTTTGGAATATAATTTTCACGAAAATCTGTTCAGAGCTTCAAGTAAAGTATCACTTCCGGTTTATCAATTTTCCCTTAATTTTAATATGTTGTTCTCATTAATCTAAAAGTCTTAAATACCAAATTTGAAAAGTTTTGGAATATATCTTAATATATTTTTTACGAAAATCTGTTCAGAGCGTCAAGTAAAGTATCACTTCCGGTTTATCAATTTTAGCGTAATTCTAATATGTCGTTCTCATTAATCGAAAAGTCTTAAATACCAAATTTGAAAAGTTTTGGAATATAATTTTCACGAAAATCTGTTCAGAGCGTCAAGTAAAGTATCACTTCCGGTTTATCAATTTTTCCGTAATTTTAATATGTTGTTCTCATTAATCTAAAAGTCTTGAATACCAAATTTGAAAAGTTTTGGAATATATTTTTCACGAAAATCTGTTCAGAGCTTCAAGTAAAGTATCACTTCCGGTTTATCAATTTTTCCGAAATTTTAATAAGTTGTTCTCATTAATCTAAAAGTCTTAAATACCAAATTTGAAAAGTTTTGGAATATATCTTAATATATTTTTCACGAAAATCTGTTCAGAGCTTCAAGTAAAGTAACACTTCCGGTTTATCAATTGTAGCCAAAATCTAATATGTTATGCCCCTTGATATAAAATTCTTATATACTAAAATTGAAAAATTACGGTTGTCAGATATGTCGGCATGTAGTAAAACCGTTATGGGCTATGTTCCTTCAAAAATACACTATCTCCCTAACTTCCAGTATAAATACATCGTATTGTCTATAACTGAGATATGCATGGACTTAACACCATATTTCCCAACAAATATTACAGTAAGAAGAAGAGTTCATTAGAATGAAATAGTTATATATTCCTCTCTTTGTCTTAAAATAATAAATTTTGAAAGTGAGTGTCCACTCCTATTTGTATTACTCTATGATCACCGAGATATGTTACGGACCTAACACTATCATTCACAAAAAATATCCAGTAAGAAGAATAGTTTATTAGAATGAAATAGTTACATATTCCTCTCTTTGTCTAAAAATCAATATTTAAAAGTGAGTGTTCACTCATCTTTATTATTCTATGTCGTGATGTCTCTGTCTTGCAGTATACCTTTCTCCGTCACACAAAAATCAATATGCACCCGTCGTTTAGTATTTGACATGAGGAACACTTTGAGAATGGAAGAATGGCTCTCGTAAATTATACATGTTGGAAGGGAATACTTTTAAATAAAATAAAACAACCAAAGTCTGGCTAAGGTAACTTCATATTTTTTAACTCCGGTCAACTAAATTAATGTGTAAAGATGACATATTTTTAACCAACAATACCTCTCGCTAATTACAAATGGCGATAGATCAATAGTACCTCACGGCAATTGAAAACAGGAATAGAGCACAGTACCTCTCGCAAGCTAATGTAAGTGATGTTTTATGACGAAACAATGGCTGCCGTAAATTATACATGTTGGAAGAGAATACTTTTAAATAAAATAAAACAACCAAAGTCTGGCTAAGGTAACTTCATATTTTTTAACTCCGGTCAACTAAATTAATGTGTAAAGATGACATATTTTTAACCAACAATACCTCTCGCTAATTACAAATGGCGATAGATCAATAGTACCTCACGTCAATTGAAAATGGGAATAGAGCACAGTACCTCTCGCAAGCTAATGTAAGTGATGTTTTATGACGAAACAATGGCTGCCGTAAATTATACATGTTGGAAGAGAATACTTTTAAATAAAATAAAACAACCAAAGTCTGGCTAAGGCAACTTCATATTTTTTAACTCCGGTCAACTAAATTAATGTGTAAAGATGACATATTTTTAACCAACAATACCTCTCGCTAATTACAAATGGCGATAGATCAATAGTACCTCACGTCAATTGAAAATGGGAATAGAGCACAGTACCTCTCGCAAGCTAATGTAAGTGATGTTTTATGACGAAACAATGGCTGCCGTAAATTATACATGTTGGAAGGAAATACTTTTAAATAAAATAAAACAACCAAAGTCTGGCTAAGGCAACTTCATATTTTTTAACTCCGGTCAACTAAATTAATGTGTAAAGATGACATATTTTTAACCAACAATACCTCTCGCTAATTACAAATGTCGATAGATCAATAGTACCTCACGTCAATTGAAAATGGGAATAGAGCACAGTACCTCTCGCAAGCTAATGTAAGTGATGTTTTATGACGAAACAATGGCTGCCGTAAATTATACATGTTGGAAGGAAATACTTTTAAATAAAATAAAACAACCAAAGTCTGGCTAAGGTGACTTCATATTTTTTACCTCCCGTCAACTAAATCAAAGTGTAACGGTGACAATATCTGCCGCTAATTACAAATGGATATAGATTAACAGTACCTCCCGTCAATTGAAAATGGAAATAGAGCACAGTACTTCTCGCAAGCTAATGTTAGTGATGTTTTATGACGAAACAATGGCTCCCGGAAATTATACATGTTAGAAGGGAATACTTTTAAATAAAATAAAACAACCAAAGTCTGGCTAAGGTGACTTCATTTTTTATCTCCCGTCAACTAAATCAATGTGTAAAGGGGACATATTTTTAACCAACAAACCTCCCGCTAATTGCAAATGGAGATAGATCAACAACACCTCCCGTCAATTGAAAATGAGAATAGAGTACCAGTACCTCTCGCCAACTAATCAAAGTATAAAGGTGGCATTTTTTTAACAGCAATACCTGCTGGTTATTACAAATGGAGATAGATCAACAGTACCTCCCGTCAATTAAATGGGAATAGAGCACCAGTACATCCCGCAAGCTAATCTAAGTGATGTTTTATGACGAAACAATGGCTCCCGTAAATTATACATGTTGCAAGGGAATACTTTTAAATAAAATAAAACAACCAATCAAAGTCTGGTTAAGATGACACACTACATATTTGTTACAATACCTCCTGCCAACTAAATCAATGTGTAAAGGTGATTTTTTAACTACAATACCTCCCGCTAATTATAAATGGACATAGATTAACTGCACCTCCCGTCAATTTAAAATGAAACTAGAGCCCCAGTACTTCCCGCAAACTAATCTAAGTGATGTTTTATGACGAAACAATGGCTCCCGGAAATGTTAGGTTTGTTCCAACATATATGTTGGAAGGGAATACTTTTAAATAAAATAAAACAACCAATCAAACTCTGGCTAAGATGACACTTCATATTTTTTACAAAACCTCCCGCCAACTAGTCAATGTGTAAAGGTGGCATACTTTTTAATCAACAATACCTCCTGCTAATTACAAATCGAGCTAGAGCAACAGTATTTCCCGTCAATTGAAAATGATACCACAACGTACCTCTCGCCAACTACATTCACAATCAAATTTGACCTTAGTACAATTTCATGTTGGCTCAAAATTGTAAGCTAAGCAGAGGCATTTCAAGCTAGCAATTTACAGTAGTACATGCTATTCGCTGAAACGAGAGAATGTGAGATGTATATATATATATATATATATATATATATATATATATATTATCCAATTTTTGAAATAGTTTAAAGAATACCTCAAACTAATAATTATTATTATTTAATAGGTGGACTTTTGGTTGGTCTGAGACGTCAAGAAACATGGAGAACTTGGATGCAGCGTTCGAACTTTGGATTTCAACACTGCAGATCTTCTAAGGCAGCTTTTCTTAAGGATTGCTGAGCTCCAGATAAATCTTCTACGGCGAAGACGACCATCGATGAACGAACTGGTAAGAAACTTTAATTTTTTTTATAAAATATTTGGTTCTCATGTTCAACCATGAGAACTTATAGTCTAAAGGAATATGACTATAAGTATGTCTAAATATTATCTTGTATTCAAATTCGAATTTGAGTACTACGTTGAAAGAAATATAACTTTCATGAATGTCTGTATAATATTGAAACAATTTAAAAGTGAAATATCCACTATTTATCAATAAAATCAATATCTGGGAACATATGATTAGCTTATATATTTTTCAGGATTCGGACATCAAGAAGACTAGATTAATATAGTAGATTTTAAGTTAATTTTAAGTTCTTTTAAATGTATTTTCAGGTCTAAATTAAACTTTGGCTCATCGCGCCGTTGAGCAAACACGCGTTTTCTTTAAAAATGAAAATAAATTGATTAATTTGAAGTGCGTTCCTTGGCGATTCATCATAAAATCGTGCGTCTACGTTTGCCACCGTGGTATGCGTACTGCGCGGGATGCCCAGACGGCTCCTAGGGAGAGTGTATGTGAAAAGAAAAATATATGTATCGGGGCATGAATGATGCGAATGGTGAGAGAATCAGTGAGAGGGTCAGGAAGGTGGGAGAGATTCGAAACTTGATGTGGGTTCGGGTTTCCTTATTTAACATCACGGTTAGTGGGATGGGGTAGGTAGGGTTCGTGCGCGATTTTCCATAATTGAGTGGACTGATATGGTTAGCCGATGTCATGTGAAACCAGTTGTTTATTCTGGGGGATCGCTTCGCACTTGTGCGAATGTTTCTAGGGACAGTTTAATTCTTTTGTAAATTTGCTTGCTGACCATCGTATTGGTCTACGCTCTAGATTGCTAGACTCGAATGAGAAAAGATTAAACAAACCTGAATGCTATCACAGGAAACTCTCTTATGGCGTCTATGTGCTCTCCTCATCCGGAGGCAACGTATGTAATCATCATTTAATGTTAATGGCAACGAATAATTAAAGACAAAGTAACGTTTTTGTTTGATTTAACTTTGTTTGAGCACACGGGTTGATCGCGTTCGGGATAGGTATCGCGTTTAAGACCGGGCGATGTCTTCGGGAGTAGCTGTCTCAGGCATCCAAGCCGAGTAGATTATATGTAACTGTCTATCTTGTCCTTAGGGAGCTCGCGTTGGCAGGCCGTACATGCAGTGCATCGTGTGGGGTCGGCTTAACCCCCTCGTAAACTACATGTGAGAACCACCCCGGCGTTCTCACTTTTTGTCTTAGCTCGTATATCTCTCTCTCATACTTCGCGTTTAGCTTAGCATAGTCTAGATATAAGATAGCTTGCGTAGATTTAAGATAGCTTAGATATAAGATAGGCAAGGGTTGTTTTTGCTTTTTGAGAGAGAGAGAAAAATTAACGTAACTTCACACTTTTAGATTTGCTATTTTTTGAACTAAATATTAACTTAAGATAGGCTTAGATTTGCTAATTTTTGAATGAGATATTAACGTAAGATAGGCTATTTTGCGCACTTCACCAACTTAAATTGGGGGGGTTCTACAATAGTTTAAGTTAGATTATAAAATATTATTGTACACGAAATTGTATTTATTTAATAAATGGTATATATAGGGAGCGTGGGTTTGGCATTTGAGGGCGGTTGCTCCCTATATATACAATTTATTAAATAAATAGTTTAGTTAAGTTGGAAGAATTCCCTACCTGCTCTGTCACTGTCGTCGAGATTGCAGTGCCGATTGGTGACGCAGACCATGACTTCCTCTTCATAAAAACCTGTTTAAAATGTATGTTCACAATAAAACAATCTTTTAATTTATGTTCTGTTTAATTTAAACCAGTCACATTAGTCGTACTGTAGGTATTTTTTAGTAACAATTGTGTTTATTATTAAGCATTTAAACGCGGTCAGGGTGTTACATTTTAAGTATTTATTGTAAACGAAGCTTTGTATTAATAAATATTGTATATTTTGGTAAGTGGGCGGTTGGGTGGTAACACCAAAAAAATATATAATACAATTAATGTAAAGGTTCGCAAACGGTCTTAAACTGAATAAGAAATCTTGTACCTTTGACAATGGGGACAAGAAATCTTATTTAGGGACCCCAAAATTTAATTTGTTAAATAGTCTGTAAGTATTGTAAACGAAACTCTATTTAATACATTATATATCTGGTAGTAAAATATATAAATAGAGTTTCGGATTGTTAGTTATAAAACTAAAATGTTTGTTACCAAATGAAATAATTATGTTATTAATTAAAACCACAGTAATGGTAATTTTATTTGGTAACAAACGTTTTAGTTTTATAACTAAACCATGTTTGACACTGTCATAAATTGTTATTAGATTTGTTAACAAATTTAGTAACATTTATAAACAGAATGAACACAACAGACTCACAAATGAAACGTAAAAGACATTTATGTTTAAAAATTCTGTTGATAATTATTTCTTACTAAGTTTGTTACCAAATTTTGTAACAATTTTTTAACGTGCCAAACAGGATTTAGTTGTAAAATGTTAGTTACCAAGTAAAATTATCATTATTGTAGTTGTATTTTTCAATTAGTCATTTTGCATCTTTATTTTGTAATAAAATAATGATACATTTATTTGGTAACAAAGAGTATGAAATAATTTAAATACAAACGTACGTTTCATTTGTGTTGCGTATATATTGTAATAAAATGTTAATGTATATATTTTAAATATATTTGTAATTATATATTGCTAATAAACTGTAAAATTGATTTAAAAATGACTTATTTTTTGATAGTTAGTCTTTCTTTTTACAGCACATCCGTCAAACACACGTAAGTATAGAGTTTTGATTTTTAAATGCACCCCTCAAACACGTATATATAGTTTCTAAGAGCCGTGATCGTATTACGTATATAGTTCTTAAAACAGCCGCCAGGGGGCAGCACCTGTCGGAAACAGCGTATACCTACTGGGAATTTAAACCCAGTAAATCGTGCATTGGGAATTTTAATCGAGTAAAAAAGAAGCATCCATGAACCAAATTTTTGAAAAAATGGTGCATGACTACTTCTTTTTTCTGCGTTTAATATCATCAATACACCAAATTTTGTAAAAAAATCGTGCTGGGGTGCAGCAGCTGTCGATAAACGTTGCTATTCAAGTAAAAACGGTGCCCGTCATATGTCTTTGCGCCTAAAATATAGGCAACCAGAATTTCATAAGGTAGCATCTATACTCGATTTTTTTACAAAATTTGGGCCATAGATGCTACCCAGAGGTAGCATCTATGTACCAAATTTTGTAAAAATTCGTACATAGATGCTACCCAGAGGTAGCATCTATGGCCCAAATTTTGTAAAAAAATCGAGTATAGATGCTACCTTATGAAATTCTGGTTGCCTATATTTTAGGCGCAAAGACATATGACGGGCACCGTTTTTACTTGAATAGCAACGTTTATCGACATCTGCTGCACCCTTGTGGCCCTTTTAAAAACTACATACGTATAAGGAGTAAGGAATAGACAAATTATATTTTAATAAATATTTATTCTATAAAATATTATACATTTAGGGTAATTGCATGAAATACAACAATGTAAAATACAAATAAACAATTAATACATGTAAAATTAATAAAAACTATTATTTAAACATCCCTATTTCTAATTTTTCAGGACAAGGGTAAGTATACATATTTATAAAATACAAAGAATAATGAAAATAAATACAATTTAAGCTATGAACATAATAAAGACAACAATGTATTACAAATAAACAATAAATATTACTTAAACTAATACAATTTATTAACTAACAACCCTTTATTTCAGGGGAAAATACTACAACAAAAAGAGGGAAGTATGTATTTATTTAACATTTACAACATATTACCAAAATTCTGGGGAAACTGGTAAGGGATGTTTACATGAAAAAAATTCAAATATATTTTTTAATTATTTCCTGTACTACAAGAGAAAAAAATTTAAAACTTTATATCTATGTTAGTTAACTAACAATGCATTCATTAAAAAAATACCAAAATTATTGGCAACCTATAAACAAATGTTACTGTCATAAAAAAATAGTTGTTTGACATTTGGATAGATTGCTAGACGAAATTTAATTTAAAAATTGCGCTGTGCACTGTCACTCATAATTTTTTTCTGCCTAAATCATTACAGATATCGCAACTTACGCAGAGACAGAAATGTTTACTATTGAATGTATTATTGTCGAGACACTTTCGGTTTTTCGGATATTCATCGTTTATAATAAATATTATTCAAAAATAAGTGTACATTTAACTGCCTGTAACTATTGGAACAGCCTGTATACAAATATTGCTGCTGATGTATATTATAGAGAATTTCATGTAGATTCCAAATTTGCAACGTACACGTTGCTAGCTTTAACCGTTTAGAAGCTACAGACAAAAATATAGAAAATGAGCTAGACAAAAATTCATCCTTTATAATAAAAATTATTCAAAAATAACTGTAATTTTAACTGCCTGTAACTATTGGAACAGCTTGTATATAAATATCCCTGCTGATGTAAATTATAGAGAATTTCATGTAGATTCCAAATTTGCAACGTACACGTTGCTAGCTTTAACCGTTTAGAAGCTACAGACAAAAATATAGAAAATGAGATAGACAAAAATTCATCCTTTATAATAAAAATTATTCAAAAATAAGTGTACTTTTAACAGCCTGTAACTATCTGAACAGCCTGTATACAAATATTGCTGCAGATGTATATTATAGAGAATTTCATGTAGATTCCAAATTTGCAACGTACACGTTGCTAGCTTTAACCGTTTAGAAGCTACAGACAAAAATAGAGAAAATGAGTTTATAATAAAAATTATTCAAAAATAAGTGTACTTTTAACTGCCTGTAACTATTGAAACAGCCTGTATACAAATATTGCTGCTGATGTATATTATAGAGAATTTCATGTAGATTCCAAATTTGCAACGTACACGTTGCTAGCTTTAACCGTTTAGAAGCTACAGACAAAAATATGGAAAATGAGCTAGACAAAAATTCATTCTTTATAATAAAAATTATTGAAAAATGAGTGTACTTTAACTGCCTGTAACTATTGGAACAGCCTCTATACAAATATTGCTGCAGATGTATATTATAGAGAATTTCATGTAGATTCCAAATTTGCAACGTACACGTTGCTAGCTTTAACCGTTTAGAAGCTACAGACAAAAATATAGAAAATGAGATAGACAAAAATTCATCCTTTATAATAAAAATTATTCAAAAATAAGTGTACATTTAACAGCCTGTAACTATCGGAACAGCCTGTATACAAATATTGCTGCAGATGTATATTATAGAGAATTTCATGTAGATTCCAAATTTGCAACGTACACGTTGCTAGCTTTAACCGTTTAGAAGCTACAGACAAAAATAGAGAAAATGAACTAGACAAAAATTCATCGTTTATAATAAAAATTATTCAAAAATAAGTGTACTTTTGACTGCCTGTAACTATTGAAACAGCCTGTAACTATTGAAACAGCCTGTATACAAATATCCCTGCTGATGTGTATTATAGACAATTTCATGTAGATTTCAAATTTGCAACGTACACGTTGCTAGCTTTAACCGTTTAGAAGCTACAGACAAAAATAGAGAAAATGAGCTAGCCAAAAATTCATCGTTTATAATAAAAATTATTCAAAAATAAGTGTACTTTTAACTGCCTGTAACTATTGGAACAGCCTGTATACAAATATTGCTGCTGATGTATATTATAGAGAATTTCATATAGATTCCAAATTTGCAACGTACACGTTGCTAGCTTTAACCGTTTAGAAGCTACAGACAAAAATATGGAAAATGAGCTAGACAAAAATTCATCCTTTATAATAAAAATTATTCAAAAATAACTGTAATTTTAACTGCCTGTAACTATTGGAACAGCCTCTATACAAATATTGCTGCAAATGTATATTATAGAGAATTTCATGTAGATTCCAAATTTGCAACGTACACGTTGCTAGCTTTAACCGTTTAGAAGCTACAGACAAAAATATAGAAAATGAGATAGACAAAAATTCATCCTTTATAATAAAAATTATTCAAAAATAAGTGTACTTTTAACAGCCTGTAACTATCGGAACAGCCTGTATACAAATATTGCTGCAGATGTATATTATAGAGAATTTCATGTAGATTCCAAATTTGCAACGTACACGTTGCTAGCTTTAACCGTTTAGAAGCTACAGACAAAAATAGAGAAAATGAACTAGACAAAAATTCATCGTTTATAATAAAAATTATTCAAAAATAAGTGTACTTTTGACTGCCTGTAACTATTGAAACAGCCTGTATACAAATATCCCTGCTGATGTGTATTATAGACAATTTCATGTAGATTTCAAATTTGTAACGTACACGTTGCTAGCTTTAACCGTTTAGAAGCTACAGACAAAAATAGAGAAAATGAGCTAGCCAAAAATTCATCGTTTATAATAAAAATTATTCAAAAATAAGTGTACTTTTAACTGCCTGTAACTATTGGAACAGCCTGTATACAAATATTGCTGCTGATGTGTATTATAGAGAATTTCATGTAGATTCCAAATTTGCAACGTACACGTTGCTAGCTTTAACCGTTTAGAAGCTACAGACAAAAATATGGAAAATGAGCTAGACAAAAATTCATCCTTTATAATAAAAATTATTCAAAAATGAGTGTACTTTAACTGCCTGTAACTATTGGAACAGCCTCTATACAAATATTGCTGCAGATGTATATTATAGAGAATTTCATGTAGATTCCAAATTTGCAACGTACACGTTGTTAGCTTTAACCGTTTAGAAGCTACAGACAAAAATAGAGAAAATGAGCTAGACAAAAATTCATAGTTAATAAAAATTATTCAAAAATAAGTGTACTTTTAACAGCCTGTAACTATTGGAACAGCCTGTATACAAATAGCCCTGCTGATGTGTATTATAGACAATTTCATGTAGATTTCAAATTTGCAACGTACACGTTGCTAGCTTTAACCGTTTAGAAGCTACAGACAAAAATAGAGAAAATGAGCTAGCCAAAAATTCATCGTTTATAATAAAAATTATTCAAAAATAAGTGTACTTTTAACTGCCTGTAACTATTGGAACAGCCTACATACAATTATCTCTGCTGATGTATATTATAGAGAATTTCATGCAGATTCCAAATTTGCAACGTACACGTTGCTAGCTTTAACCGTTTAGAAGCTACAGACAAAAATATAGAAAATGAGCTAGACAAAAATTCATCCTTTATAATAAAAATTATTCAAAAATGAGTGTACTTTAACTGCCTGTAACTATTGGAACAGCCTCTATACAAATATTGCTGCAGATGTATATTATAGAGAATTTCATGTAGATTCCAAATTTGCAACGTACACGTTGCTAGCTTTAACCGTTTAGAAGCTACAGACAAAAATAGAGAAAATGAGCTAGCCAAAAATTCATCGTTTATAATAAAAATTATTCAAAAATAAGTGTACATTTAACTGCCTGTAACTATTGGAACAGCCTACATACAATTATCTCTGCTGATGTATATTATAGAGAATTTCATGTAGATTCCAAATTTGCAACGTACACGTTGCTAGCTTTAACCGTTTAGAAGCTACAGACAAAAATATGAAAAATGAGCTAGACAAAAATTCATCCTTTATAATAAAAATTATTCAAAAATGAGTGTACTTTAACTGCCTGTAACTATTGGAACAGCCTCTATACAAATATTGCTGCAGATGTATATTATAGAGAATTTCATGTAGATTCCAAATTTGCAACGTACACGTTGCTAGCTTTAACCGTTTAGAAGCTACAGACAAAAATATGAAAAATGAGCTAGACAAAAATTCATCCTTTATAATAAAAATTATTCAAAAATGAGTGTACTTTAACTGCCTGTAACTATTGGAACACCCTCTATACAAATATTGCTGCAGATGTATATTATAGAGAATTTCATGTAGATTCCAAATTTGCAACGTACACGTTGCTACCTTTAACCGTTTAGAAGCTACAGACAAAAATAGAGAAAATGAGCTAGACAAAAATTCATAGTTAATAAAAATTATTCAAAAATAAGTGTACTTTTAACAGCCTGTAACTATTGGAACAGCCTGTATACAATAATCCCTGCTAATGTGTATTATAGACAATTTCATGTAGATTTCAAATTTGCAACGTACACGTTGCTAGCTTTAACCGTTTAGAAGCTACAGACAAAAATAGAGAAAATGAGCTAGCCAAAAATTCATCTTTATAATAATAATTATTCAAAAATAAGTGTACTTTTGACTGCCTGTAACTATTGGAACAGCCTGTATACAAATATTGCTGCTGATGTATATTGTAGAGAATTTCATGTAGATTCCAAATTTGCAACGTACACGTTGCTAGTTTTAACCGTTTAGAAGCTACAGACAAAAATATAGAAAATGAGCTAGACAAAAATTCATCCTTTATAATAAAAATTTATCAAAAATAACTAATTTTAACTGCCTGTAACTATTGGAACAGCATGTATACAAATATCCCTGCTGATGTAAATTATAGACAATTTCATGTAGATTTCAAATTTGCAACGTACACGTTGCTAGCTTTAACCGTTTAGAAGCTACAGACAAAAATAGGGAAAATGAGCTAGCCAAAAATTCGTTTATAATAAAAATTATTCAAAAATAAGTGTACATTTAACTGCCTGTAACTATTAGAACAGCCTGTAACTATTGGAACAGCCTACATACAATTATATCTGCTGATGTATATTATAGAGAATTTCATGTAGATTCCAAATTTGCAACGTGTACGTTATTCAAAAATAACTGTAATTTTAATTGCCTGTAACTATTAGAACAGCCTATATACAAATATCACTGCTGTTGTTTACATGAAAATACTTCAGATTTATTTATTTCATGTATTATAACAGAAAAAAAATTAAAACTTTATATCTATGTTAGTTAACTAACAGTGCATTCACAAAAAAATTACCAAAATTCTGGGGTACCCGGAAAGGGATGTTTACATGAAAAAATTTCAGTTATACGTATTTAATTATTTCATGTACTATGATATAAAAATTTAAATCTTTATATCTACGTTAGTCAACTAACAATGCATTCATAAAAAAAATACCAAAATTTTGAGGTAACCGGTAAGGGATGTTTACATGAAAAAATTTTAAATATATTTAATTATTTCCTGTACTACAAGAGATAAAAATTTGAAACTTTATATTTAGGTTAGTTAACTAACAATGCATTCATATAAAAATTACCAAAATTCTGAGGTAACCGGTAAGGGGTGTTTACATGAAAAAATTTTAAATATATTTAATTATTTCCTGTACTACAAGAGATAAAAATTTAATACTTTATATTTAGGTTAGTTAACTAACAATGCATTCATATAAAAATTACCAAAAATTTGGGGTAACCGGTAAGGTGTTTACATGAAAAAATTTCAAATATATTTAATTATTTCCTGTACTACAAGAGATAAAAATTTAATACTTTATATTTAGGTTAGTTAACTAACAATGCATTCATATAAAAATTACCAAAAATTTGGGGTAACCGGTAAGGTGTTTACATGAAAAAATTTCAAATATATTTAATTATTTCCTGTACTACAAGAGATAAAAATTTAATACTTTATATTTAGGTTAGTTAACTAACATTGCATTCATATAAAAATTACCAAAATTCTGAGGTAACCGGTAAGGGGTGTTTACATGAAAAAATTTTAAATATATTTAATTATTTCCTGTACTACAAGAGATAAAAATTTAATACTTTATATTTAGGTTAGTTAACTAACAATGCATTCATATAAAAATTACCAAAAATTTGGGGTAACCGGTAAGGGGTGTTTACATGAAAAAATTTCAAATATATTTAATTATTTCCTGTACTACAAGAGATAAAAATTTAATACTTTATATTTAGGTTAGTTAACTAACAATGCATTCATATAAAAATTACCAAAATTCTGAGGTAACCGGTAAGGGGTGTATACATGAAAAAATTTTAAATATATTTAATTATTTCCTGTACTACAAGAGATAAAAATTTAATACTTTATATTTAGGTTAGTTAACTAACAATGCATTCATATAAAAATTACCAAAAATTTGGGGTAACCGGTAAGGGGTGTTTACATGAAAAAATTTCAAATATATTTAATTATTTCCTGTACTACAAGAGATAAAAATTTAATACTTTATATTTAGGTTAGTTAGCTAACAATGCATTCATATAAAAATTACCAAAATTCTGAGGTAACCGGTAAGGGGTGTATACATGAAAAAATTTTAAATATATTTAATTATTTCCTGTACTACAAGAGATAAAAATTTAATACTTTATATTTAGGTTAGTTAACTAACAATGCATTCATATAAAAATTACCAAAAATTTGGGGTAACCGGTAAGGGGTGTTTACATGAAAAAATTTCAAATATATTTAATTATTTCCTGTACTACAAGAGATAAAAATTTAATACTTTATATTTAGGTTAGTTAACTAACAATGCATTCATATAAAAATTACCAAAATTCTGAGGTAACCGGTAAGGGGTGTATACATGAAAAAATTTTAAATATATTTAATTATTTCCTGTACTACAAGAGATAAAAATTTAATACTTTATATTTAGGTTAGTTAACTAACAATGCATTCATATAAAAATTACCAAAAATTTGGGGTAACCGGTAAGGGGTGTTTACATGAAAAAATTTCAAATATATTTAATTATTTCCTGTACTACAAGAGATAAAAATTTAATACTTTATATTTAGGTTAGTTAACTAACAATGCATTCATATAAAAATTACCAAAAATTTGGGGTAACCGGTAAGGGGTGTTTACATGAAAAAATTTCAAATATATTTAATTATTTCCTGTACTACAAGAGATAAAAATTTAATACTTTATATTTAGGTTAGTTAACTAACAATGCATTCATATAAAAATTACCAAAATTCTGAGGTAACCGGTAAGGGGTGTATACATGAAAAAATTTTAAATATATTTAATTATTTCCTGTACTACAAGAGATAAAAATTTAATACTTTATATTTAGGTTAGTTAACTAACAATGCATTCATATAAAAATTACCAAAAATTTGGGGTAACCGGTAAGGGGTGTTTACATGAAAAAATTTCAAATATATTTAATTATTTCCTGTACTACAAGAGATAAAAATTTAATACTTTATATTTAGGTTAGTTAACTAACAATGCATTCATATAAAAATTACCAAAAATTTGGGGTAACCGGTAAGGTGTTTACATGAAAAAATTTCAAATATATTTAATTATTTCCTGTACTACAAGAGATAAAAATTTAATACTTTATATTTAGGTTAGTTAACTAATAATGCATTCATATAAAAATTACCAAAAATTTGGGGTAACCGGTAAGGGGTGTTTACATGAAAAAATTTCAAATATATTTAAGTATTTCCTGTACTACAAGAGATAAAAATTTAATACTTTATATTTAGGTTAGTTAACTAACAATGCATTCATATAAAAATTACCAAAAATTTGGGGTAACCGGTAAGGTGTTTACATGAAAAAATTTCAAATATATTTAATTATTTCCTGTACTACAAGAGATAAAAATTTAATACTTTATATTTAGGTTAGTTAACTAATAATGCATTCATATAAAAATTACCAAAAATTTGGGGTAACCGGTAAGGGGTGTTTACATGAAAAAATTTCAAATATATTTAAGTATTTCCTGTACTACAAGAGATAAAAATTTAATACTTTATATTTAGGTTAGTTAACTAACAATGCATTCATATAAAAATTACCAAAAATTTGGGGTAACCGGTAAGGGGTGTTTACATGAAAAAATTTCAAATATATTTAATTATTTCCTGTACTATGAGATAAAAATTTTAAACTTTTTATCTGTGTTAAACTAACAGTATTCATAAAAATATTACCAAAATTCTGGGGTCACAGGTAAAGGTAAAAAATTTCAGTAATATTCAATATTTCCTAAATTAAATGATCCTGAAATGCTAGACAAGTGTTGTCAAACTTACTTGGATCTGCATAATTGAAATCGCTGATCAGATTTATCGCAAGGACTCGAATAAGCCCTCATCCCTTTGTAAAATAGCAGACCCTTATCGGATGGTTATTTTCGTACCTAGAGAACTTAATACTAAAGAGAAAAATCATTAAATGTTAGGATACTTTGCTGTCCCTTTTGTTATTACATAGGAAAGGTAAAGAAAAAAACTCTTATTTATTTATTCTTATAACAATCATCTATTATCTTCGTCTAGTGTAGTGTTGTATCCTAGCGCTGGCTGTAGTACGGCCCTTAGCGGAATCTGGAAACAAATATAAACGTTGTTTATTTTGATCAAAATTACAATAAAATCAAAATTATCATTAATTTTTTTTATTTAACCCTCAGTCTAAATTTTATTGCTTTAAATAAATGTAATTGTTCTTAAAAAATGTTCTATTTTGTTTTACTAATGTGCAGTGTTGTAATTGTTATTTTAATTAAGTGTGAGTGCTACGTAATATTTATTAGAAAGCGTGAAAATCATCGATGACGACCTTAAAGTTGTCCCAAGACAAATTTGTGAAAAATTATAACAAATATGAATAAAAAACTGACATACATTGTATATTTTCCAGATGAATCGCTCTGCTTTCAAAGGATCCTGTGTTATCGCCGATAGAAGTTGAAGATGAAGTCTGGAGGCACACCAAGTCCGAAGAGAAGTCTCAGGATATTGTAGACTCACGGCCAGGACTCCCAACTCTCGAATTATCGATACTTGGGCACCTAGAACAAAAATCATAATTAAACTTTTATAATATTTATTTATAAATATAAAACAGCCTGCGTTTCAAAATAATATTGCATTAATATATTGTAATGCGAGAGTATCTACATTTGGTCCACGAGCCCCCGACAGGTGCGTGCGACCCGACGCCCATGAATATAAGAATTCTACAAGGAGGAGGAACGTAGGTAGGTGATCAATAACATTGCAGCGCGCGATACGTGAGGTGGGCAGTTAGGTAAACAAGGGGAGATAAGCCTAATTACTCGTTTATTGTTATAGAGTTTGAGACGTCACGAGAATATTCCAGAAGGTTAAGGGCGACTATATAACCCACGTACGTGTATGCGAAGACATTAATTTACATAGAGTGTTAATAAATAGTGGAAATAAATAATCAGTAATATCGTGTAAATAAATAGTCATATTAATTGTTTAATATTGGTAATCTTCATTGTTATTATTTTTTAAATATTTATTTAACGTCTTAATAGATTTGTTCGTTCCGCTACCCTGCGTCGGTGAAATTTGCTGTTCTTTTCGATTCGCGGTTCACTGTAAAATCACTAGATTCTCTTCGTTCCGTATTTCTAGTAACTTGCGGTAAAACGCCGCGGCAGCTGGCGGTGATAATTTTTACAGTAGGTTTGTTCGTTCCGCTATGCTGCGTTTTACCGCAAAACGCGGCGGTAATTGTCGCTGCGTTTTGCGATTCACTGCCAATCGCCGCGGTAATAATTTAAGTTACTAAAAATTATTTTTCTGTTCGATCCATTTGCGTTAAATTATTTTCGAAGATATTTCAGCCTATTATAATTATAAAGGATACTCAGTAAAAATATATTACTCCATTTTCCATTATTATAATTGTTTACTATTGTTATCATTCAAATTTACCTTCTTACAAATCATAATTCATATGACATTGAGATTTATATATTTTACAAATGTATTTCAATTTCTAAAACTGAAACATTACATAGCATACTTATTGAAAAATAACAATTTTTTTCCTAATATTTACTTGTCAAACACTGTCATACTGGCACTTCATATATAGACGCGAACATTACCTCCGATTATTTTAATACCACCGAGTCATGAGTCACTCACTGTAAAAATTATCACCGCCAGCTGCCGCGGCGTTTTACCGCAAGTTACTAGAAAAACGGAACGAACAGAATCTAGTGACTTTACAGTGGACCGCGAATCGAAAAGAACAGCAAATTTCACCGCCGCGGTTTGCGGTAGACGCAGGGTAGCGGAACGAACAAACCTAATAATGGAATAATATATTTTTACTGAGTATCCTTTATAATTATAATAGTCTGAAGTATCTTCGAAAATAATTTAACGCAAACGGATCGAACAGAAAAATAATTTTTAGTAACTTAAATTATTACCGCGGCGATTGGCAGTGAATCGTAAAACGCAGCAACAATTACCGCCGCGTTTTGCGGTAAAACGCAGCATAGCGGAACGAACAAACCTAATAATATTTATTTTAATTAATAATTATTATTTAATTTTTACACTTCACCCATATAAATAAAAACGTTGCAATATTTGTTAGTATATATATAAATTGAGTCTGCAACCCCCATGGCTCTATCTTTTACCGTTCATTACCTACAATCCTCCAAAGTCAAGAAAAAACTTGAGATTTCTAATCAAAATAAAAAAAAATATTTTGGAAACTAAGGCCCTATTTTGTGGGCACTAATTTTTCTCTACATATGTGTCTGAAACTTTGTTGTTCATCTCAGTTCACTTATTAACGGACGCGTAAACCATAACAAAAAATAATAAAATGTACATTTTATGCTCAAATACGGTATTAAAAAATGCGTTGCATCAAGATAATGGGCGTCCAAGTCTTCGGCTTTTTAAAAATTGAATGTCGCATATGAATTTTGAATACAAATAAATGAAAAAGAAATAAAAACTGCTATATATTTTGTATTTTTATACCTATAAAAATGTAATTAAAGTTTTTAGCGTAAAGTGGTCGCCTTGTTGCGACGTCAGCGTCATTACAGTAGTCCAGTTTCCCTGTGAAAATGTCACTATAAAGTGGACCATGCATATTATGCTCATAAATTCGCGATTGGCTTTACACATACAACAAACACATATTTAATATATCCGAGTAATTTTTTATTAAGATCAAATGAAAATTTACTTATTAAATAAATTTATATTATAATTTATGTTTTAATTATTGTAATCTCAATACTTGTCATTGTTGTAATTATTTAGTAAATAGTAATGTAAATGTTAGATTACTTTTTATTATGAACTATGCTTTGTTTATTGTAATCAATACTGTCTTTGTTGTATTTAATTATAAATAGAAAATAGTTTAAATACTATTTTAATTATAATAATGGCACTTGGTGAGTATAAAAACTTCAATATTATATTAAAGAAAATTTTAAAGACATTAATTAAAGTGAATAATTAACTTGATTCTGAAAACGAGTAAACATTATTAATTTTACTTACCTGATTTTTATTTATGTATAATATGTACTATCGAAGTTTTACATAAATTAACATTTAACAATTCTTATACCTATGTAAGTAAATCAAACAAATATATATATTTTGAAATGATATAATAACTATCTGGCTTACTGTATTACCATTAGCTCTAAAGATTTTTGATCACAGTTTGTAATGGATACGTATTTTATTCATGCAACATTTATTGTATATTGCCATATTAATGGTTACGTATGTCGGTTCTCTCTACTTATGACGGAGTGATGCTTACGTCAGAACTTTCGCGCCAAAACTTTAATAATTATTTCAGGCTTTATTAAGCGTAATTTCAAGAAAACAAAAAATATGGAATTTCTATTTTTAAATTCTTCGTAACATATAAAAAATTCAAAAAAAGTTGGACGGGCCCATTGTCCTCTATCAGTGTTGTAAAACTAATTTCTTATCCCCTTATTTTGTAGGGAGAACTACCTTATTTCAATAAAAAAAATGTTTCTATTTAATGAAGAGGTTTAACTGTTTCCAATAATTTTTGCAACATACGTTACATGGTAAGGATGTTTTGGGTGTTACTTATATATTTCATCTATTTACCTGCTGCGGTG
This sequence comes from Harpalus rubripes, assembly GCA_963082715.1. Classification (NCBI taxonomy): domain Eukaryota; kingdom Metazoa; phylum Arthropoda; class Insecta; order Coleoptera; family Carabidae; genus Harpalus; species Harpalus rubripes. The sequence goes on along the minus strand of OY720461.1, from coordinate 37,168,042 downwards.
TGGTGTCCTTTTTATACAACTACAAAATGAATTAGTATGTTTTATATTTCAAACCGAGAAATTCTCTTTTACAACCGCGCACGAGGCTGGTATGTTTTCTCGCAAAATGTATACAGAATGTTCGGCACCAAGTATATTTCGTTTATTTTAAAAGATACAAAAAAAGTTAATATGCAAAGTTTAACGATACTGTATTTCGGATAAGAATAGTTTTGTGTGTGTGTGTAAAATAGGCTGGCTCCGCAGCGCCACCAAATCTATTATCTGAAATACAGTAAAGACAACGGGGCTCATAAGTAGGCTATGAAAGTCAAGTTGTCAAAATTGAATCTTGAATGTCATTCGCCATTGTAATATAAAATTCAAGAAGAAAAACTTTGATTTCTTTTATATACCGGGTGAATACTTGAAATCCGAACATAGCCCATTAACACGGGAAAATCGTTCCCAAACAATGGTTGTAATATCAAAAGAAAATAAAAAAATTGTGCATCAAATAACACCAAATACATGTATTTTTTTTTTCTCATTAATTAATTTCTTATAATATCTATAGGCATGATGGCATTTGAGTAAAAAGACAAACAAATTTGAAATGTATGTGTCAGAATTCGTTATAATCTATAACTTGTATTATTGTATTTATTAATTTATTTCAAGCTATTTCTAATTTGTTATAAGATATTAAAAAGAAATTAAAATAGAAACATGATAGCTAATGAATTTGACAGATTCATAATGCCCTAGGGCCATATTTGTTATATATATATATATATATATATATATATATATATATATATATATATATATATATATACACTTATGAGTTTATGACCAGTTTTATAAAAGTTGGATAAGTAAATTACTAGCAAAGTAAAATTGACTCTTAAAGTACAATAGTTTATTCCAGAGATTTTCGTTTTATAAAGCAAGAATAAAAATACTACTAAGTAAATCTACAGAATAAATTACTCCACCCGATTTTCGAGGAAGTAAATTTTATTCTGTAGAATAAATTTGACACGTCAACATTAATTAAATTCATTATAAATTTCACCTATTGCATTATTATTACATTTATTTATTTACATCCAATATATTTGCTTTGTCTATTTCTGTGTAATTTTTTCCCGTTCTCTCTTTTTCCATGTTAGTTGACACCTGGCACTTTATGACCCACTTTATTTTCTATTTTGACTTTTGGATTTATTACGTGTCAGAAACATACAGAATACAATATTATTAAAACATTCTGCGGAACATTGCATGGAATAGATCCTTTTCAGTTGGAGATTAACAATATCGTCAGTAGTGGTTTTAAGGGATACCGTCTAGTAATGTTATATTCTGGTTTTATCAATCTCTCTTATGTTCCAGTAGTGGAAAGATTAGCCGGTATAAGAAACCGTAGCCTGAGTGTACTACGGTATTCACACACTCTTCATGGAGTCTCTTTTCCTTGTCCCCAGTTAAAATTGTAGTTGCAAATTCATAAAAAAATAAGATTTTATTACCACTCTGGTCTGTAGGTTCTTAATATAGTGAAAACCAATATTAAATGTATATAATTATAGAAAATATTAAAATATTTATATGCAAAAATCACAAAATAATGACAGATGTCATGTCTCTGTCGGTAAATCACTAAAATAAATATTTACTCTGCAAGTAGTTGTTTTACTCTATAAATTGCAGGGATCGAAAAAAACACAAAAATGGGTTCGGTTTGGGTTCAGAATTGAAAATAGAATTGGGTTCAGGTTCGGGTTCACAAAAAATATTTTTAGGTGGTTCGGTACCGGTTCGAAAAATTAATAGATATGTATCTGAAATTAAAAAAAATTGTACATACGAGTAAGTATTGTAAATAAAAGGCGATATGCTAAATAATACCAAATAATATTACTCTACAATATAAATAATAAAAATGAAAAACAAAAAGAATTATTTACATTAAAAATACCCGTACCAATAAATTGATATTGTAAAGAAATTTTCATTTAATCTGATATTTCTTCAGACATATTTACTCGTTGAAGTTGAAAAAAGAATTTCACTGCAGAAAATGCCCGTTCCACACTAACTTGTGTAGCTATAAATAACTGCTATCTCAATTTGCGCAAACGTCACACAGAGTCTAACAATCTTTCTTCTTCCCAAAAATTTAATATATTAGCAGTTTTTTGAAATCTTTCGACACCTTCATAATTTTAAAAACTATGTACAGGATGTCTCATTTTCGATGTTTTTTTAAGGTATCTCGGGTAATATTAATGATAGAGCAAAACCGTTTGCACATTCCAAGGTCAACTTTCCTAGAAATGTTTAATAGTCACCTCAGGAAATTTCGATCTTCTTTTGTTTCTGAGCTACAGGCAAAAACTCGTTTTTCGCTCATTTTGAAAATATCTCATATCTTATTTATTATAAAAGTTAGAGAAAAAATGTTTATTTAAATAAAATAAAATGGCGTAATTCGATTTTTTTAAAACTTAATGATTCTCGAGATATAACACAAACTTATGATTTTTTAAATGGGAACCTATGTTGAAAATAGTCTCATCTTTTTGCTTATTTTATAAGTTTTTCAATTATATATAACAAGTCTACATTCTTTTGTTTTAAGCTTGAATAAAAGACGAATTATTAATTTATTGAGGTGAAAATATTGGAAATTATTAAGAAACAAATGAAAAAATTTATTACAGATCATCATTTTGCTCTATCATTAATATTACCCGAGATACCTGAAAAAAACATCGAAAATGAGACACCTGTACTTGTAAATTAGGTTTGTTCTAATTTTAATATGTATGCTTGGGCTTTTTCATTATCTTTCACTATCTTTCTAATAAATCTTCATCTTCAAATAAAATATTAGAAATGTAGATTTTGTTTAAAAGTAATTAATTCAGGACAAAACTAATCCTATTTGCAACTATGTCACAGAAGTATTAAAACATGTTGGTTCAGGGAACCAGGTTTTTTGAACCCGAAAATAGTGAGTTCATGTCGACCAAATTAACAGTGGTGCACATAAAAGGTGGGTTCGGAACGGTTTTTGGTTCGGTTCGGTTTCCGGTCCCTGGTGAATTGTTTTATAAAACACACATTTTTATTTACTCGTCGATTATATTTACCTTCAAAGTAATAACTCAGCAGTTTATTCGATGTTTATAAAACCGAGCATTAAAGCACAATAATAATATATCAGTCGGACATTAATATAATAAACAGCAAATCTTTCTACTTACCATTTATTTACTAACATTACAAAATTGCTACCATGAAAGAAAAGAAATGAGACAATATACACATAAGGAACATATAAAAAAGGACAAATAAAGAAACGAATTCATTAACAAGTAATAACTAATAATTACATTTATTTCAATTGCAGGCGAAGTAGACACAAATCGTGTGTACTAACAATGATGTTGATGAAATATTAAAAAAAATGTTCACTTAATTTCGCGATGTGACTGTCTGTACTTTACGTCGATTGAGCTAATGTCTCGGCCTTTTGAGCGACTTCCTCAATTGGGCCGACCATGTAGAATGCTACCTCGGGCAGGTGGTCTAATTCACCATTCAAAATCTTCTGGAATCCCTATAAGACAATATCAAGTTTGCAGACGAGAAAGACACCAAGATTATGGACAGGATAGTAGGAAATAGGTCAGAATTACGTCCTTGTAGTAATCATAAATCATACAGGATTTTGTCATCATTGGGATTTAAAATAGAGCCACGATATCAATTTCTGAAGGCTAAAAACAAATTTTCACTCAACACGCCGGCAATGAGTGACCGTGAGATGGCACCAAACCAACGCGAAGATTCGCGGCGGGGCGACGACAATTTCGCGGTCAGGCAACGAAATTCGCGTCAGTTCTGTGGTAGGATTTGCGACAATGTACTCCATGTCAGACGATAAAGAGGTACTTTTATTGAATGTTTTCGTCTTACGATGCACATAAAACAAGATTTTTTATTTGTATACCGCTTTAAATCATATACCTATTAATTAATTGATTAGGAAAAAGAAAACACAGTCGATTCATTCATAAATCAAAGCATTACGGAAAATTTCATACACTGATGCCGCATTGAGGTCATGCAAAAAATAATAATTGTCTAGTGTATAGTTCTAATTTTTCGATTTTGGTAAATGAGCACGTTTTAAGGTCCCTAGAATCCAATTTTAACATTTTCACGATGATGTCTGTGTGTGTGTATGGATCCTCCACTCCAACTCAAATACTATCATTCAGAATATTTTGAACCTTGTATTTCTACCTTATTCTAATATGGGAAGAGACCATTAGATTTTGGTGTATATCAGATAACCGGAAATGGCACTTTACTTTGAGCTCAAAATAGATTTTCTTCCAAAAATATTATTTTTTCAAGATTTGCGTTATTATAAAAATTAAAGATTATTAAATTTTCCACAAATTTGCATAAATACTTTTTCTATATATTTTATGGATAAATTAATAAAATTATCTATAATTCTAATCCCGGAGCCTCCGCTTTAAACAAGCAAAACTTCTTGGTTACACAGTTCATATCTCAAATGAATGTAAGTAACAGATAAATCTCACTGTCAAAGAACTAATCATTTCAAATTAATAATGTTTTAAAAAGAAAATAGTAAATAAAACCATAGTTATGTGGAATGGATCTTAATACAGTTTCCGCAATAACTAAATACAGGCTGTCTCACAGCTCGCGCCCCAGACGAAACTGACACTTGCCGACGACAATAGGATGCCAACAAATAGAAGAAAATAATTTGCGGCTGCTTGCATAACGGAGTTACAAGACTTTAATCCACCAATCCCGGAAGGATATCTTGAGGTGTGATGATATTATTACAAAATAAAAGTGGTTGCTAGGTTTTAAAAATACTACTAGTGAGTTACAAAATTTGTTTGACTTACTGTAATTTTGACACTTTAGAGTTGACTTTTCACTGTCAACAAATTTAGGTTAGCGAAGGTGTCATCCGAGATCATCATTTATATCGTACAGTGCAACGTGTTGTAGCAGCTGTGTAAAATGTGTTAAACGAAAATATTATTGTCATTTGAATTCTTTGAGATTAAGATTTCTATCCGAAAAATGTTCCGAATAGACTCGTGCTGCCTCTCTGGCGTTACTTCCACATTCTCCGAAAATTATAATCATTTCTAAGTAATCAGCGGCTAAATATATGGTAAGAATTTGCCTTTTTTTATTCGCCTTGTCAAATTTAATTTGACACTGACATTTTTCGAAAACTACAGTCGCCAACACATTTTAAAGAAGATTTGATTTGTATAAAACCCTAGTTATGTAAAATTACGGCAAACACACGTAAAAGGTGTAGGTCTCTGATTGGTCAATTTTAAGACGTCTTTTCTCGAATATCTTTTAAGCTAGATTTTTTTTTCTTCTAAATTACGCATCCGAGTACAGTCTTGTGTTTCCTCATTCGCTCTGGGGCGCGAGTTGTGAGACAGCCTGTATGTATGCATATTTAAATTAATAAAAATTAAATAGCGGGAGGTTTGGTGTTGGCCACATCAGATTTTTGTTTACATTTTTACCTCCCGCTACCATTGGTACGGGAGGTATAGGGATCGTGCTAAAAATCGCATATCGAAATTTTGGTAAATGACCATGTTTAAAGGTCCCTAGAATCCAATATTAACATTTTCACGATGATGTCTATGTGTATGTATGTGTGGATCCTCCATTCTGACTCAAATACTATCATTCAGAAAATTTTGAAACCTTGTATTTCGACCTTTTTCTGTAATGGAAACAGCCCATTAGATTTTGGTGAAAATCGGATAACCGGAAATGGCACTTTACTAGAAGCTCAAAATAGTTTTTCTTCGAAAAATACCTTTAAATGTTATTTTTTCGAATTAATGTTATAATAAAAATTAAAGATTATTAAATTTTCTATAGATCTGCATTAATACTTTTTCTATATATTTTATAGATAAATTTATGAAATTATCTATAATTTAAATCCCAGAGCCTGCGCTTTAAACAAACAATACGCAGTTATTCAAATGTATGTAACTGTCAGAGAAATGTCACTATCAAAGAACTAATCATTTCATAACAATTTTAGTAACGTTTTAAAAAGAATAAAAGTAAATAGAACAATAGAAAAGGAATTCAATACAGTTTCCAGCATAAGTAAATATGTAGGTATGTATTTAGATTAATAAAAATTAACGATTCACAAAAATGTTTAAGCTAATCCTCATTTTTGGATTAGTGAATTCTATTCTCTCCCGGTATTTAAAATTTAATCTTCATTTTATTATAGTTCCGGTGACTCAATGGTTCGAGCAACGCCTCATGTCGTGAGTGCTCTCGGGGCTCTGGGTTCGAATCCCACTAAGGCATGGATGTGTGGGAATGTGAACCCACTCTGTAATTGGGATTTAATCTTGTTGAGGGGTTTTTAAAAAAGGCAGTTATTTGGATTAGATTAGACTATATTTTAAGATATAAACTGTCAAAATTATAGTAAAATTCGCTAATCCAAAAATAAGTATAAACTTAATATTTTTGTGGCTGTAAATGGCGGGAGGTGTTGTGTTGGCCACACCAGATTTTTTGTTGTATAAAATTGTTTTATAATTAAAAATGAAAAATCGTGCATGACCTCATTTCGACAAGATTAACAATTGTTTTATATTCACATGACAAAAAATGGACACAAATTGAGTATTTTATAACCATTTCCGTCTATTGTTCCGTAGATTTCATAATAAAAGCATTAATGAATTAATAGCGACAGTACAGAAACCGTGACTGCAGTAAAAGTAAATAAATCGCTGCAGTTTCGCGGATGTTTGCGCGATAATTTCGCGACAGAAGTTTGTGTATCTGTAACCCAACCTAATCCGTAGACAAATTAAAAATTGAACAATAAGAAAAATCCGCAAGAGTTCCCATCAATTTTATTTAAGAATTCGAATTTTCAAAACCGTCCGTTGTATTTCCACCGATAAAAATACAAAATACGCGTCATGTTATAGGTTTAGGAGTAAGGAATATTATATTTCATTTTTATCCTACCTTGATGGTTTCTTCGAGGGGTACAAGTTTGCCAGCATGGCCAGTGAAGACCTCAGCGACTTGGAAGGGCTGTGACAAGAACCTCTGGATTTTACGGGCGCGGGCGACAGTCAGTTTGTCTTCTTCAGACAATTCATCCATACCCAAGATGGCAATAATATCCTACGAAGATATGAGAGACAATATGTAAATAAAACTGTAAAGAACATGAAAATATTTTATGGAAATGTTATGTGTTAGTTCAGAAAATCCTTTAACGAAAGCAATCATGGATGCTGTGATCATGAAAATATTTTTCATCATGAACTTGTTATAAATTTTTGTATATCTGAGTGTTTTCATAAATAATAAAATAAAAATGCAAAACAAAGTTCATAATAAAAATAATAATGCGTATGAAAGATGTTAAATGAATAAGATAAAAGAAAAGATGTACCATCACCCAAATAAGAAAGCCAATTAAATATGTTATGTGTGAGAAATCAAGTGTAATGCATTTTATTCTAACCTGGAGGGATTTGTAGTCCTGGAGGATCTTCTGGACACCACGAGCGGTGTTGTAGTGCTCCGCACCAATGATGTTGGGGTCCATGATACGGCTGGTGGAGTCAAGAGGATCTACAGCTGGGTAGATACCTGCAAAAAAATTAATTTCCTTTTCTGTTTTATTTTTTATAATTGTCCGGCCCGCGGTAATGTTTGTAATTGTCCATGATCTAATAATTTGTAGAAAACTTTATTCAGATGATTTTATAAATTTTGAGTGTTCAAATTAAAGTGTGTAAATAACAAAGACGGATTTGTGAAAAACTCATGGGATTTGTAAAAAAACTCATGGGATTTGAACCTACGGTCTCCCAATTTCTAATCGGGCGCTCTTGTACGACGGATCGGAAATTTCTAGAACTAGATAGAAAATATAAATTTTCGGGGTGTAGTCTCCTTTTGGCTTTGTACAATGCTTTTCAAGGCCTTTTATTCCTTATTAAAATAACAATGATCTAAACTTTCGAAATATTCATTTACAGCTTCGATGAAAATTTCTTCCCAGCTAACCATTTTTACTTCCTTGTACGAAGTAAAGGAAGTAATGTAATCGCGAAAAATTTCGGTTTTGAGATTTCAACGGAAATATCCATTTTGACCATCCCTGAATCCATTCTGATTAATTTCGTCGTGATGTCTGTACGTACGTATCTCGCATAACTCAAAAACGGTAAGCCGTAGAAAGTTGAAATTTTGTATTTAGGACTTCTATAACATCTAGTTGTGCACCTCCCTTTTTGGTCATTACAAAATTTCCAGAAATGGTACTTTATTTGAAGCCTATAATAGATTTTAATGAAAAACTATATTAAAATATAATCCAAAACGTTTCAAATTTGGTATATAAGACTTTTATATCAATTGGAGTAACAGCAGATTTTGGTTAAAACAGACTAACCGGAAGTGATATATCATCTGAAGTTGTTAACAGTTTTTCTTGAATAAAATGGTTTCATTCTGATTTTAGAAATAAATGCTTCAAATAAGAGTTTTAGAGAATTAAATTCTGCGTCTAGCACATCAAGTATTATTAAATTAGCCCTTTGTATAAGCGAGATATGTATATTTAAAACTTATATACTTTTTGGTTTTTGTAATGAAGCTTGCTATAGATTAGGACAAAAAAAAAATAAAAATAGATGTTAATGTCAAATTACGTCAAATACGTGCAATTTTATAATTGGGTCTATACTTCATCTTCATATTGGTCTTGCGTACAAGGAAGTCGTGTGGTGTCCACATCAGATTTTTTGAGATTTGGAAACAGAAAGAAATCGGAGAGCCAAGTCTGGCGAGTACGGTGCTTGCAGTTTCGTCATCACAATTGCCGATATGTGATTTGCGGCTTTAATTTCATTATTCAATCTACTAATAACGACTCATAATATTGGCCTGTTTAAGCTGGATTTATAATGACGCAACGTAAGAGGTAACGCGAACGCAGTAGGTAAGGTAAAAAGATGATCATGCGCTACAGCTATGGGTGATTTATAATGAATTAAAGTAAGCAGTAACGTAACAGCCGCAACACAAGACTTGGTCAGCTTTATGCGTTGCTTTACCTAGACTTCTCTACCGCTGACCAATCAGAAGTCAGCATTTTAAATATTGCGCTAAGATTGAGGGCGTGATGCATTTTACCGATACTCGATACCGACTCATCTGTCAGAATTGTTTATTTGACATAGATATGAACAGGAAAATAATTCAAGTCGTCGAAATAAATCAAATTTTATACGATAAATCGTCTGAAGATTTCAAAAACAATAATTGTGGGAAGAAATTGATAACGCTGTAATACATACGTTTACAGTAGTAGGAAGTGAGTATTACATATTTTTAGTAATGCTCTCTCATTACAAACTGCTAATATTTTTATTCAGAACATTAATGTAGACATCGGAGAAAATCCTGTTCTTCTATGCCTCCATTAGAAGTACAAATGGAAATGGAAGAACAGTCGATGTAGTCGAGTAGCATGTCAGCATTTGAGTGCAATGTATTCGTAGAAGAGAATGAAAACTTACTGAAACGAAAACATACACAACTACTGTTAAACCTATATTTACGTAAGGGCTGACCGGGTTAAAGCCCAGGGCGGCAGATTTGTAGGGGCAGCAAAATTCAAGCATGACTTTCATCAAGTCGATTTTGACAAACTATTATTATAGATAAAAGTTTTCGAAGTTAATATTAGAGTGTAAATGCTACTAAAAGTGTAATTAAACGTCATTTCACAGTATGTTATTTTCTATATGCTCAATAAAAACATATAAAAAGCTTATAAGATTGCCAGCTAGTGCCGAAGCTCAGACAAGATATATCGAAGTTCAGCAAAAGATGTCGAAATTTTTGCATATAATTCTGATTGCTTAACAGTAAGACTTTCTGCGTTTAATATAAATCAGTTAGTTCGCTTGCTTTGCTTTATACTTTATTGCAACTGCGTTACATTTTGCGTTACTTCATTATAAATCCAGCTTTATTGTTCTTCTATGCTGTAAGTAGACTATAAAAATTATTCCTTGGAATCCCAGAAGGCGGTAACCATCACCTTTCCAGACTTTTGATTGTTCTTTGGTCTCTGAAGTGTAGTGATGTATCCAGGTTTCATCTACAGTTACAAAACGTCGCAAAAAATCTTTTGTATTGCTGAGAGCTTTCTCATGTTAAAGCCTCTGCTATCTCACGCAACTTTGGTCGGCGATCGTTCATCACGATTTTGTGAATTTTTCTGACACTTTCTTCATCGGTAGCTGGTTTTGGCCTACCATGAACTTCGTCTAGCTCAGTTTTAAAAAGAAATACTTTTTCCGCGCAACGCCAACTATTAGCTTGTTCTAGAAACTTTTCGATCCGCCCTCGTAGCTCAGTTGGTAGAGCCGTGGGTTTAAATCCCACTGAGGTCCATGAATTTTTGACAAATCCGTCTTCTTTATTTATTAAAAATGTATGTATGTATGTTTTCTTTAATATCAAAATTGTTTCTTACCCAGTTCGGCGATGGCACGGGACAAGACAGTAGTGGCGTCCAAGTGGGCGAAGGTGGTGGCTGGGGCAGGATCAGTCAAATCATCAGCAGGTACATAAATGGCCTGCACAGAAGTAATGGAACCCTTTTTGGTGGTGGTAATACGTTCCTGCATGGTACCCATGTCAGTGGCCAAAGTTGGCTGGTACCCTACGGCGGATGGAATACGACCCAGCAAAGCGGATACCTCGGAACCAGCCTGCGTGAATCTACGAGGAAGACATCAAGTATAGATTTTGTTCGAAGAAGTGTTGAAGATTTAATATGAAGAAAAAATCAGAATTACGTCCTGTGTTATCAGTGTACATCAGAAATTAATTTGTCATCATAAAAAATTAATACAGGGTGCGGCAGAACCAATTGAGCAGTTTGGAGGGGCAGGTGTTCGGGCGCTGGCGGGGGTACCCAACATGGTTTGAACCGGAGTACATTGTGGCTTTGCCGTGCGTGCGTTTTATGAAAACAACCGATCTGTGATTGCGACGCAAAGAGCTTTTCGGCGACGGTTCAACATTCCGCGAAATAATGCTGTTCCTACCGCGAACACAATTCGGTCCTGGATTCGGCAGTTGGAGGAAACTAGTAGCACACTAAGAACAGGTACACATGGCCGACGAAGATCCATCAAAACACCAGAAAATGTGGAGCTAGTGAGAGCAGCAGTCGAATAATCGCCAAGACGTTCTGCTCGAAGGCACGCTATTGCATTGGGGGTTTCAGACCGCAGTTTGAGGAGGATTCTGCATTTAGATTTGAATTTCCATCCCTTCAAAATAATGATGGTTCAGGAATTGAACCCAGCAGACTACGCCAACCGCCAAAATCTGTGTGAGGAAATTCTTGCAGCGATCCCTCCTGAGGCAGCATTCTTCAGCAGCGACGAGGCACATTTTCACCTAAGCGGGATTGTGAATAAACAAAATTTTCGCTACTGGGCTGAAAACAACCCCCAAATTGTTCGCGAAAGACCGCTACATTCTTCGAAACTAACGGTGTGGTATGCCGTATCACAATTTGGCGTTAGAGGCCCGTACTTTTTTGAAGAGGGAGGCGTGACCGTGACTGTGAATTCGGGGCGTTATGTTTCAATGTAGCAAAATTTTCTGCAGGCCCGATTGGAAGTGGTTGTTGAAGAAGAGGGATTAGGGGACTTTTGGTTCCAACAAGATGGGGCTATAGCCTACACAGCCCGAAATTCTCTAAACGCTTTAAGAGAAATGTTTCCTGGACGTCTAGTATCTTTGAGAGGTGACGTGGGGTGGCCTGCGCGATCGCCCGATTTAAGCAAATGCGACTTCTTTCTTTGGGGATATCTAAAGGAAAAAGTGTTTAAACGTCGCCCCCAAAACCTGCTAGAGCTAAGGGAGCAGATTGTCGAAGAAGTAAACGCGATACTCCGCGAAATGTGTCAACGGGCTGTTCAAAACTTCAGAAATCGGCTCCAGCAATGTATTGCAGATAACGGCCGCCAGCTTAAAGACATTATTTTTAAAAATTAATGAGTATAAAATGGTAAGTACTACTGATTTCAAAAATGAAAACATTTTTTTTCATATATACCCTGGTTTCTTTTTTATAACTCTTCAAAACTGCTCAATTGGTTCTGCTCTGTATCTTGCTTATCAAATTGTAATTTTCCCTACCTGAAAATGTTGTCGATGAAAAGCAACACATCCTGTCCTTCCTGATCACGGAAATATTCCGCCACAGTCAGCCCAGTCAAAGCGACACGAGCACGTGCACCAGGTGGTTCATTCATCTGTCCGTACACCAGCGCTACCTTCGACGTCTTATCTTTCAGCGAAATGACACCAGACTCAATCATCTCGTGGTACAAATCGTTACCCTCACGGGTACGTTCCCCTACTCCAGCGAACACAGAGTAACCACCATGAGCTTTGGCGACGTTGTTGATCAGCTCCATGATAAGTACGGTTTTACCGACACCGGCACCACCGAACAGGCCGATTTTACCGCCCTTGGCGTAAGGGGCGAGGAGGTCGACGACCTAGACGAAAGAAAATGTTAAGAAAAGAAAGAGCAAAGAGGGGAAAAGATGGAAACAGAAGGAAAATCAGAATTACGTCCCAGTTTTGTAATCAGAAAATCATATGACGAAAAAATATAAACATCATGAAATAAAGATCTAAAATAAAAGTGTAACACCCGTATTCAAAATTATATATCAGTTATAATTATTTGATAAGTTTCCTATTCGTAAAATAAAATATAATTGATATTAAAATCAAAACAATAAAAATATAAATTCAGACACTTCAGATTTTTAATTTCGTCTATTAAAGTTTTCGGTCGAAATTTTTGAATTATTTTTCACGATTATTTGTACATTTAATTGAGAATATATGTTCAAATAAATATTATGTACGATTTTTATATGAAATCGATCGATGGACGAAGTTCAATGTTTTAGAAATTAAAATTAGTGTAGATACAACTGAAGCAAAAACAACATTATTCCATTTTTTACCTCCCGCTCCCTTGGTAAGGGAGGTATAGGGATCATGCTAAAAATCGAATATCGAGATTTTGGTAAATGACCACGTTAACATTTTCACGATGATGTCTGTGTGTATGTGTGGATCCTCCACTCTTAACTCAAATACTATCATTCAGAAAATTTTGGGACCTTGCATTTCGAACTTTTTCTATTACAGAAAGAGCCAATAATAGACCTTTTCAATTTAAAGAGATAAAAGATGGAGATCTGCGCATAATAAGAACAAATGAGATGCATGGCGTTTGTTTTAAAAGAATTAGACGTAAAATGTGAGAAATAACTTTTAAAAATCTGATCGAAATAAGTTACAAAAGCTTTTATTGAAATTAAAATGTCTAGCGATGCAAATTTTCAAGGAGAAAACAGGTATTTTAATGACTGCAATATTTTTAACGTTTTATTTGACAGCCCAACTGGCAGTTGTTCGCGCCATTTTCTTACTATTTGCAGCGATAGAAAGAGATAGCCCATAAATTGAAAAGGTCTATTAGATTTTGGTGTAAATCGGATAACCGGAAATGGCACTTTATTTGAAGCTCAAAATAGTTTTTCTTCGAAAAATACCTTTAAATGTTATTTTGGCGAGATTAATGTTATTATAAAAATTAAAGATTATTAAATTTTCTACAGATTTGCATTCTTACTTTTTCTATATATGTTATAGATAAGTTTATAAAATTATCTTAATTTTAATCCCGGAGCCTACGCTTTAAACAAGTAAAACTCCTTGGTTACACAATTCATATCTCAAATGTACGTAACTGACAGATAAATGCCACTGTCAAAAAACTAATCATTTCAAATTAATAATAGTAACGTTTTAAAAAGAAAATAGTAAATAGAACCAAAGTTATATGTAATGGATTTTAATATAGTTTCCGCAACAACTAAATATGTAAGAAAATATACTTAAATTAATAAAAATTAAAGCCGCTTTCTTTTTATCAAGAAGATCAACTCCGAGTAGCACACATTTACCCTAAATCGTACTTTTTAAAAGGGAATAAATGATCTTGTACTACTCATTTTCTTCGTTCTCGCCCCCGCGAAGCACCACCTTGGAAACAGGATCATATAGATCCTAAATTGATCCCGAATGTCAATGTCACGTCAATATGACTGACTGCTAAATATCTAGCTTCCTAATTTTTATAGATTTCTGTGACTTAATTTAACTCAGGAAATATTTGAAAATAAACATTAAAATATTTAAATACATACGTCCAAGAGCCGTAAGTTTTAGCTGTTTCGTGTAAAACACTTTTTATTGAATTAATCTTTTAAACAATAAAACTGCACTTGAAATTATATGCTACAATCCTATCCTTGTTGTAATAATAAACAAATTTATAATAAATCTTAATCTTCGAAGAGATTGTAAGTCCAGATATCAAAGAATATTGGGTGTTACGTAACGATCATAACGAATGAAAATTTTGTGTAATACTAATTTTTATCAAATTTGAGCATTTTAAAATCTACCTTGATGCCAGTGACGAGAATTTCCTGCTCTACGCTCATGTCTACGAACTCTGGCGCTTCGGCGTGGATAGCCGCCCTCTTGTCAGTGGGAATGGGGCCCCTCTCATCAATGGGCTCCCCGATGACATTCATGATACGACCCAGGGTCTCAGCACCGACGGGAATACGAATGGGGTAGCCAGTGTCAGAAACAGACTGACCACGAACCAAACCTTCGGTACCGTCCATAGCGATGGTACGCACGGTGTTCTCTCCCAAGTGCTGGGCGACTTCTAAGACTAGCCTGGGGGTTCTGCCCTTCACCTCCAAAGCGTTGAGGATTGGAGGTAGCTCGTCGGGGAATTGGACGTCCACGACGGCACCGATGACGGCGACGACCTGGCCGGCTCCTCCTGTTGTGGCGGCGGCGGCATAGTTCCTGTCTACAAACATTTTATAGTTAATATCAAACGATGGATGATATAAAATAGTAATTAACGTATCAAGAGTGTTATAAGGACAATAACGCCTGAGGTCAACAGTGTACTTTTCGAGGGCCTCTGGCCAGAGATGCGTACGTTGACTGAAGGCGTTATTGTCCGTTTAACTCCCGTGGTGCGTTCAACGTTTAACGTCCGACTATAAATTTTAATATTCTATGGATTACGGATCAGAAAGTTTTAATAAAATTTGCGGAGTAGGTAGGCTATGCATGCTTTTGCTTGTTTTTTAGGCTTTATCCCAGTATCAATATCAATTTATTGACAACATTACCATAGCAACAACTCATAACACGCTCTAGGGTGTTATTTTGTATATAAAAAACCCTGACAGCAGGGTTGTTATGATAATAATAACATACCAGTCGGACGTTTTTAATGGATTACGAACCCAGTTTTATTAAACGTATTATGTAAAAGTTGCGTTCGTAATACGGGTATTTGTATTTATAAAATAAAATAACAAGTATGGTATGACTAGCGAATGAAAGTTGACGTTTATAGCTATTAACATACCTAGGAATGTTATGTATATCATAACAGCCGCAGATGTCGGTTTGAAATCCGAGCTCGTAAAGCGAGGATTTTAAGACATCTAAGGCTTGTTATGATCCATAACATCCGTGGTTTGTTCAATAGTTTATAGGTTTCAGAAAATTAAGACTATATTAATAAATATTGTTTTTTGAAATTCTACTAATATTCAAGTTGTATGCTTTATTCCTCATGTTTATTATTTTTAAATAAAATAAATCTTATTTAGAACGATAAACTAACGTTCTGTATGTAGTAATGAAGAGCATTATACTTTCATTTTGTAGACCGTTGTTGACAAGTCAGTATGGTAATAATATAACCATACAGATAGAGTTATTACTTAGTTACCAGCCTACTTTTGTACATGTAAACAATGGATTAATATCCTGAAACCGGTAAAATTATTTTATAGATGTCATTTCTTTTAAAACCCTAGAGAATAGAATTGTACGAAATATTCGGGTATGAAATTTATGCATGACCCCATTTAAATACTGGACTAGGAAAGCACAGAAATACATTACTATGTCTGGCTGAAAATAGATGGCCGACTAGGGTAATTGATTTTCATAACAGGGGTGCTTTTAAAATATTTTAAACATTTTTCGTTTATGTTGATTATAGCAAAATATTTTGATCTTCAAAATATTTAATTTGGCAATTCTATAAAATAGAATAAATAAATAAATATAAATATATCACGGCTTATTACCCATTGCTGGGTGTGCCTATCTGCTTTGTACGCAGATTTCGGTAATGATGACATATTTGCACCGTGTGGGCGCTTACCAGGCGTCACCTCACGGGCACTCATTGTTGGCGTGGAGAGTGCACTACAGGGGTCAATTTTGTGCCATTTATAATATCTCCAGATTCGCGACCTGACCCTCAGACACGCGGCCATGAGACCCCATAAAATAAAATAGGATTATTTTTAATTTCCTCTAACAGTAATTCCCACTCGAGGGTTGCTTACACCTGAGACGAACGAACGAACGAACTAGAATTAGTGGTATTAAATTTTTTAAATACATCCCTGAATCCTGTTGCTGTCATTTTAAATGCCTCCTGGTATGGAGTACAATTCTAATCTTCAGTAACGGAATACAAAAGGGTCAGTTTCCTTCCAAATCAAATATAGAGAAATGTTTTCAGAAGAAACCAAATCTATTAAATAATTTAAATGTCAACTTTCATTCGCTAGTCATACTATACCTAAATGACGTGCCCTATTATTGTATTAAATATTGATTGTTTAAGTAAATGTATATATTTTAACTAGAATGTCAATAAACTTCGTAAGATGAGTTAAATAATCTGTTATAAATAAAATTAAAGGTTAAATAGAACACTAACCCTGTATTAAACCTATGACCGGGCGTTTATGTAATCACATGACAAACATAAAACACATTTTTGGCAATTTGAAACAAATTAAATAATATTAAAACGATTAATATCATCCCTCAAACGATATTAAAATAATTTGAAGCTACAAGATTTATTTGATATTCCCGTAAAAATTCAGAATATGGCGTTGATCACATTTATCAACCGGTTATGTAACATCGCCCAAAACCACTTAAAACCATTAATATTCTACCCGAAACAACCACAAATCATATAATAACAATAGAAAAACGTACAATAATAGCAAATATTACCCTTTCAATAAATAAAAACATAGCAAATGCATTTTTTCTCCGTTCACACCACCCGCAATGGCTGACTTAGACCGAAGTACATTCTCTCATTATAACGAAAAATTGACAATCACCATAACTAAAAACATTACTTACTGTTTACGGATAACGAAGAAACAATTTTAGCGGATTCGTAGCTGATTTTTTCTAATGGTTTCGCAGCCAAAAGGCTGGAACCTACACGAGACACAGCACCCAACATGGTCGGTGCAGAACAGACGTCGTTGACTGATGTTACGTATTCAACTTCCTCCTTCTATGCGCAATGGATCAATATCATATGCGCACAAGAATAGCCAACAATATTTTGGCGCCGGAATACCACACCACACTCAATACTCCCAAGTAAAGAACATACGAAAAATAATTTGAAAACATGACCCCGGGAATTTCATCGTGTTACATAAAATTGGTATAAATAACTCTAAAGAAAGAGTTATAGCTTATGATAAACTTATCTTTATATTTGAAATAGTATATAAGCATGAGAAAATAAAGAAAATTTAGCTACAACTACTTGAACAGCAAAAATGTTGAAGTTTTGTGTGATATTCGTTGGTAAAACTTAAATATTCTTAAGAGTTACAGTGATTTATATTAATTTTCATTGTTTTAGTACTCCCATTGGTATTTTGCGCGCCGCAAAATCCACCAAATGCAGAAACAACTCCGGAAATTCCAGTAACTAATGATAACAACAGAGCTACGTCAGAATCTCCTGCAGATGCATCTTCAAGTGCACCAGAAAGAACTTCCGAAGGAGAACATACCGATGAAAGTACTACAGAGAGCAATTCAACAAGTGAGGAACGGGAAATTGATATAATTGTGATTGAAGATGATAATTTTCCGTTTTTCTGGCCTCCTTTGCCATGAATTTAACTTTTATTATACTTAGGTGATCTGTATTTTGTTTATATGCAATAAAATAATTAATTATTAAACAAATGTTTCATTATAAAACTGTAATTTACCTAATTGCTAAATGCGTATGTAATATTCTTTATCATTTTTAATGATTGACGTTATTTTTATCAAATGACTTTGAACGAACAGTTCGCAAACGTGAAAGTTATGTATGAAAAATGGTTACTTATATAGTGCTACGTATTTTCATTTTGATTATTTTGAGTAAGTTTATGAAACATTTTAATAAATTTTATATTAATGGTTTATTATAAACCTTCAAAATTAGTATTGAAGTAATAAAAAATATATGGAAGTCCTATTGAATTTTTTAACTCATATTTTCTGTATTTTTTCTAATACTTTTTACGAGTCCAAACTTATATTTGTTCAGCCCGTTATTATTTTCAAAAATCAAATTATAAAACTTACGCAAATGGTGAGAAATTTGTACAATTTTTTTTTTCGACTAAACTCTATCCTAACTATAGAGTGATGTGAAAATAGGAGCAGTTTGATCTTGTTTGATTGGATAATATCGAGGTATTATCCATCCAGAAAACAAGATCTAACTGCTCATATCTTCGCACCACTCTATAGTTATAAGGGATAGAGTAAAGTTTAAAATATAGATTTAAACTTACAAAAACTGAATATGTTTTTCAAGGCTTCCGCCATTTAATATTGAGTTACATCTTTTTTACCTTCCGTCACCTTTAGGTAAGGAAGGTATTGTCTTTGGTCTAAAAATTCGGTGATGAGTTTTTGATGAATAAGCGATTAACGATGTTAAATATCATTTTTTCCCATTTAATGTTATTATAAATATTAAAGAATATTTTATTCTCTATACGATTTGAATGCATTTTATACTTCATATTATTAAATATCATATATTAGCCAGCTATGCTATAACTCTAGAAACAGCTGCTATTCTGCTATATTAAGAAAATTCTAATTGAAAGGTGTCAGCGTCAAGTGCAGTTGACAGTATGTTTGTGTTATAATTTTACTGGAAATATAGGATCTTTTGCTGAAAACTTTCTGTATGGAATTTGTATAAAATACATACAACTTCCTTAAAGTAATGTATAAGAAATAGAATCTTTTCTGTATGACATTTATACAAAATACATACAACTGACGGAAGGTAATGGGCTGGCCACATCAGATTTTTATTAGTATGGTGTGTTTCAAGATATTTGCAAATCTACCTGCCTTCGTAATGACGCGGTACACGACAAAACAGCAAGATATTTACGATCCTATGCGTCAGGGGAGGATTAGCAAAATTTTGGAAAACGATGTAGCGGTATTCTCTCAAAATCCTGCTAATTAATATACCTGGTTTTATTTATAATTTGCGAAAATTTAGTGTAATGTTATATTCTTTGTTCTGGATTTCTTAAAATTCAAGTGAAACATTAAATAGGGGATTCCACCATTTTTAAAATATAATTTCATATGAACGTATAAGTAAAACCAAGACTGTCGATGAAAATCCGGTGAAAAAATTCCTATTAATAAGCGAGTTATAGTCCTCCGAAATTTAAAAATATAGATGTAGCGTCACGAATATAAGTTTTTATATCAAACTATTTTCTTCGTGGACCTAAATGTTCTTGAAATGTATGCTATTTCTAAATTACATTTATAAAAAATAAATGAATATTATTATACTGTACAAGTCTACTTGATTTATAATTGGAAATATATTTAAATTATTAAGTTTAATACAAAAAATATTTATATTCAAATAAAAACTGTTTGAGAATTGCACTACTGGACTGATAGCCACGCCTCTCCGATATTTGAATATCTCTACTTCCATCGGTAGTACGCTCCGCCCCTAACTGGGTATTCGTTATATATTTATAGGTCGTCTTTGAGTCGCCAATCAAAATTATATATATGGATTTCACATGAGTGACGAGCTGCTATAACAAAAATCCCTTATTTTCGAAATATTTCAATTATGTCGTTTTATTTCTTTATTAATATTTATTATTAAGCATATACTTTCAATATTTTTTCCTAATTTCTCTTAAATCAATTGCGCTGTAATCCCCTATTCCACACTAATATTTCGTGTGCTGGATTTCAAATATTTTGTTACAACCCTGTCATGTTACCCATCAAGCCAATTTAAGAAGCCACCCTTAATTCTATTAGGCATTGTATCCCTAAGCCCTGCAAATTTTTCTGTGGGTACTGTGCAAGGTAGGTTTTACTGAACGCACTGGAATTTTACGAAGTTGTTTTTCATTTTGTCAAAAGTAAAGGGTTCCGGTAGAAGCTAAATCTGGACTATAAGATGATTCTTAAATACTGGTCAAACTATTATCACCTCAATTATCATCCGTCATTTGGCCCATATTTTTTAAAAGTTTTAAAAGTAGTTAAATTGAAGAAATTTCTAACTATTTGTGTATATAATTTGGGTCGTGGTCGCGTGCCTGAGTGTCTGGTCGCGAATCTGGAGAACCGGATTTCATGCCGACCGACGTCAAATATTTGGAAATGGCACAAAATTGACCCCTGTGTTGCACTCTCCACGCCAGCAATGAGTGCCCGTGAGGTGACGCCTGGTAATCACCCGGACGGTACAAATATATCATCATTACCAACATCTGTGTACAAAGCAGATTGGCACACCCAGTAATGGGTGATATGCCGTGGTGATATATTTATTTATTTATTATTTGTTAGAAATATTATCATAATAGTTTCTTTTTAAAATGATTCGATGTAATGTATTTTTGGATAAAAATATATTCCAAAGAATGATAGCTGAATGAATGTTTGAATTTTGGTCTCGTAGCAACCCACTTTGTGATTATAAATATTTTTATCAATATTAGTTACTCTGCCAGTTATGTTTTCTTTAATGTTTAATTGATTTCATATATTATTTTAGTTCTTCTTGGGGAAAGTCTCAAGAATCAAAATGAAGACGCTACGCCAATTTCGTCAAACGATCAAACCGATCAAACGAATCCAACTACTACTGTAACTGAAAATACAACCAAGAAACCAGAAAGACAGAAAGAAAGGGCAGAAAAACCGACGTTTAGACAAACTTTTCCCATAGAAGAAATATTAATATTCTAATTATTATTCTGTATTATATTAGTTATGTGTAAATAAAACAGCAAATTGAAAACTTGATATTTCCTTTTTACCTTATATATTTGCTTGTGAGTTTTATCGTATTTTTTATTATAATTTTTCTAGAAAAAAGTAAAAATAATTTATGCAAATTATATAATTATGTTCGGTGAAATGTAGATAACATAATATAAAATATGAAATATTGTATTTTGATTTGTACAATTTAATTTTTCTTGAAGCATAGATATCTACTATCAATAATGGTTCATTTATATTATTATACATTAGCCGTGTTCCTTCGGGCTGTGATTCGCAATCTAAATGATAAAAGTGATCATGATTAACAAGAATAATATTTTTAGGTTTCCTATCAATTATCCCTACTTTCTCCTTTTGTGATCACTAGACAAACTTCCCCTTTCCCTTCTGAATCAACCTTTTTGAGTGATCCGCACGGATTCAATCCAGAGCAAATTTAAAAATGGCTTTTCGAGCATAGAAATTTATCAATGTTTTCCTACAAAAGCATGTAATGACCCACATAAAAGATTTGTTTCAAGTAAATATACTTCATATTCCCCTGTGGTGCACTCTCCACGCCAGCAATGAGTGCCCGTGAGGTGACGCCTGGTAAGCGCCCGCACGGTGCAAATATTTCATCATTACCGATATCTGTGTACAAAGCAGATTGGCACACCCAGCAATGGGTAATAAGCCGTGATGATATATTTATTATTTATTTATTTATATTCCTTACCAAGAACATTTTTTACTTCAATATGATCCAATTTTAATTCTGATTGACAGTAGATTATTTATAAAATAAAATAGGTTAGTTTGCATTGGTCTTTATATGGTATTTGGCGCTTAGATGGTGTTTATATTATTCAATTTGTTTTCTTTATATAACTTTTAAATCGTGATTCAAAAGGATCACAATCGCAACCCGAAGGAACATGGCTATTGTAAGATTCATTTTAATATACAGGGTGTTTCATGTAATAGTACAAGGCTTCGTGTGTTAATATTTATCATTATAAACTCGTTGCATAATATAATATTTACATTATCTACTTATACAATTTTGTACATTATCATTATTTTACGTACATTAAATGCTTATTAATTTTTTATCAATAATTCGTTTTGCTTCTAAACCAAAAATTTAATAAATGTTTTTATAAATATATTAGTTCCGGATATGGGGTAATATAAAATATTATCTATTTATTTTATTTTGAAGAACTATATAAGACAAAAAAAAATTAACAAAATTATTAGTACAGACTTTTCAGTCTAACAAAATATTTTCAATTAAATATTACTGACGGTCTACAAAATGTTTAAAATTTTGGTTCTTTTTGTTGGTAAGTTTTTTCCTTAATAACACACACAAGAAAAGCAGGTAAAATCTGTACATTATATTAACTTGCTACATTTTCAGTTATTATTTCTAATAATAGAATTATTTTTTAGTTTCCTATTTGGCCATCAGTCAAGCAGCACCAAAACCTCACTTTTGGTTACCAAATAATATAGTCCAAACGTCACCTATCCAGGCTGGGCCTTTTAAAATACCTGGATTAAACATAGTCAATCCTTTTAATATACCTAGATCGAGACCTACATTTGATTTATTCAAACAAATACCTGGATTTGATATAATCGGTCCTTTTATTATACCTGATAGCTCTGAAACAGAAGTAATTCCTGTAGAACCAGAAAATTCTAGCCCAGAACGAGACAATTCTAGCCCCGAACGAGACGATTCTAGCCCTGAAGGAGACGATTCTAGCCCTGAAGGAGAAAATTCTAGCCCCGAACGAGACGATTCTAGCCCCGAACGAGACGATTCTAGCCCCGAACGAGACGATTCTAACCCCGAACGAGACAATTCTAGCCCCGAACGAGACGGTTCTAGCCCCGAACGAGAAAATTCTAGCCCAGAACGAGACAATTCTAGCCCTAAAGGAGAAAACTCTAGCCCCGAACGAGACAATTCTAGCCCCGAACGAGACGGTTCTAGCACTGAAGGAGACAATTCTAGCCCCGAACCAGACAATTCTAGCCCTGAAGAAGACAATTCTAGCCCCAAACCAGACAATTCTAGCCCTGAAGGAGAAAATTCTAGCTCCGAACGAGACAATTCTAGCCCTGAAGGAGAAAATTCTAGCCCCGAACGAGACAATTCTATCCCTGAAGGAGAAAATTCTAGCCCCGAACGAGACAATTCTATCCCTGAAGGAGAAAATTCTAGCCCTAAACCAGAAGGTTCTAGCTCAGAGCAAGAAGATTCTAGCCCAGAACAAGAAAATTCTAGTCTAAAACCAGAAGAATCTACTCCAGAACCAGAAGATTCTACCCAAGAAACAGAAGATTCTCCCTCAGAACCAGAAGTATCTACCCAAGAATCAGAAGGATCAACTCCAGAACCAGAAGAATCTACACCAGAACCAGATGTTTCTAGCTCAGAATCAGAAGAGTCTACTTCTATTCCAGAATAAGACGTATCTATTTCAAAACCAGAAGCTAAAAAATGGAAATACATAGTAAAAACTTTATCAGTTAATAGGAAATATTACATAAGTGTATACTGTTGACATTATTTGTTTTAAAATAGAAATGATGCATAACTATTTATTGTTTCTTATTTCACTGTCTTATAAAAAACCAGATTTAAAATAGTATATTAAAATATACGTTAAAGAAAGCAACCCATTCTAGCACGAGTTAGAAATTTTAATTCAAGTTGCGCAGGGGCGAGTGGGACTTCTATACCGAGCGTTTCATACTCTTTTTCCTGTTTTAGCTTACTTCTAAATTTTTATCGGTTTATTGCGATCCTGCAAGTTTTTTAGAAATGAACTATATAATATTTTTTTAATCTGGTGAAACTTTTCAGCTAAATACGCCCCTGTCTCTCAAATATTTTCACGAACAATTCGTCTGGATGTGAAAGAATTTTCAATGTTTTTTCAATGCCTGATATCTTAGATTCAGGATCCAATATTCAAATAGCAAAAAAATATCGTTTTTGAAAATATATATATTTTTTATTTAAATGAGAAAATTTTGAGATTGCCACAACCAATCATAACCACATATATTGTGAATTTTAGAATTGTTACATATATGCAAAAGTTTTCCGTAGCATATCTTTTTTTAAGATGATATATTGCTGAAAATTTCTGCGTGTGTTTGACGAAAAAATGATTAATGGTTTAAAAATGTATATTTGAATACAGCAATTTAGATTAGGTTAAAAAGAAAATAGTTATTATAGAAATAATTTAAATAAAAACATTAAGTAATTTGTTGTTTGTTCCAAATTTCAAATAGCAAAAAAGTGACTCTTGTGGTGCACTCTCCACAACAGCTTTGAGAGCTTTTGAGGGCGCTCATAACAGTATAGATTACATATTACTGAAAATGCGAACAAAAACAAAATGACACACCTAAAAATGGGCATTTGGACTAGCGAATTTCAATATCTTTATTACCTCCCGTCATACCGTAGGTAAGGGAGGTAATGTAATCGTGCCAAAAATTCGATGGTGAGTTTTCAGTAAATAAGCACGAATTAGGGTCCCCACAACACGTTTTTACTATTTTTACGATGATGTGTGGGTGTGTGTGACGATTTTTTCGTCCACGATAACTCTTATAACAAACTTCCAAATATATCTATTTTCCGTATTTAAGCTTCCTGCATTCATATAACGAGTTGATTAGATTTTGGGTAAAATTGGATAAATGGAAGTGATACTTTACTTGAAGCCCATAACAGTTTTTAATGAAAAACTATATTAAAATATAATCCAAAACTTTTCAATTTTAGTATTTAAGACTTTTATATCATGGGAAACAACATAATAGATTTTGGCTAAAATTAATCAACCAGAAGTGATACTTTACTTGAAGCTCTGAACAGATTCTCATAAAAAATATATTATGATATACTCCAAAACTTGTCAAATTTAGTATTTACGACTTTTATATGAAGGGGAACAACATATTAGATTTTGGATACAATTGATAAATCAGAAGTGATACTTTATTTGAAGCTCTGAACAGATTTTCGTGAATAATATATTGATACAATCGAAAACTTTTCAAATTTGGTATTTAAGACCTTTATTATATAAATAAGAATAACATGTTAGACTTTTTCTATAATTGATAAATCAAAAGTGATACTTTACTTGAAGCTCTGAACAGATTTTTGTGAAAAATATATTATGACATATTCCAAAACTTGTCAAATTTAGTATTTAAGACTTTTATATAACGGGAAGCAACATATTAGATTTTGGCTAAAATTGATAAACCGGAAGTCATACTCTATTTGAAGCTTTGAACAGATTTTCATGAAAAATAAATTGATACAATCCAAAACTTTTTAAATTTGGTATTTAAGACTTTTATATTAATGAGAACGACATATTAGATGTTTTCTAAAATTGAAAATGGCACAAATTGACCCATGTGGTGCACTCTCCACGCCAGCAATGAGTGCCCGTGAGGTGATGCCTAGTAAACGCCCGCACGGTACAAATATGTCATCATCATTACCGATATCTGCGTACAAAGCAGTTTGGCACACCCAGCAATGGGTAATATGCCGTGATGATATATTTATTTATTTCTAAAATTGATAAACCGAAAGTACTACTTTACAGGAAGCTATAAACAGATTTTCTTGAAAAAATATATTAAAACATGATCCAAAACTTCTCAAATTTGGTATTTAAAACACGTGTATAATTTCAAACAGCATTAGATTTTCACTATACCTATATGATAAACCGGAAGTGGTACTTAATTTGGAGTTTTTAACAGATTTTCGAGGAAAAACAATAAAATATAATCCAAAATTTGGTATTACAGACTTTTCTATTTATTGGAACAACAAATTAGATTTTGTTTACGAACGATCAACCGGAATAATACTTTCTCTATTTTGGTTCTTTAATATGTACTTTATGAAACCCATTTGGATGTCATAAAGAAGTACTTTATGACACCCAAATGAGTTTCATAAAGTACATATTAAACAACCGAAATTGAAATTCCTGGACATGAAATAACGTACATTTTTTGAAAAAATGACCAAAATAGAAAAAATAGTATAAAATACACGTTTTATAAGACATTTCAGCGCACTTGTCCCCTTAGAAAACTCGCGGCAAGCCGCTCGTTTCTAAGAATGACGCGTGCTCTAAAATCATGTCTTATGAAACTTGTATCTTAATGTACTATTACTTAAAGTTCATTGCTATTTTAAACATGGAATTGACGGGAGGTCATGTGTTGGTCACATCCGTTTTTTTTAAAAAATTATCTTGCTTAAGTGTACCCTTATATTCCAAACCACGTATTCCTACAACAGTGTTACTAAACATTTTTACGTATAAGTTAGTGCTTGGTTCACACGTTTCCGTTTAAACGTAAACTCACTTTCTCCGCATATTATTACGTATATAAAGGGGGTGTTTTCCCCTATGTAACTTATAGCTGCATACTAACACCCCTAGCGGAATAAAATGTAAACTGAGTACAAGTTTTTGAAATATATAAAATTAACAAAATATTTGTATGTTCGAATAATTATACAATAAAATTTCATGAAAATAATAAAACATAGAAGTACAATAAACAATTTTTTTCCAGTCAGCCATCTTGTCTAAACATAGCCAACTTATCGGGCGGAATTCTTGTGGCACTATTGATTTTTCTCATATACACCCTATAATATGACAAGCAAATGGAACTCTGTAAAGATGAAGTGTGTGTAACAGTGAGAAACGAAAAGATGAGGTTTAAAATAGTTAAAATGTGGAAAACTAAACAAAAATAACAGCGAAAATATTCTCCCGCGAAAGAGTTCTTTCTCCATGGTGCTAGGTTCGATTCAGTGCTAGTGGTAGAGGGTGGATTTCAGGTGTTTTATGATGAAGACAGTTGAAGACGATGCCATGAAGAGTGTATCTATGAGATTGTCTGCTGTACATAGCTCTTTTACTTGGAGGTAGCTATATGTTTTATTTTTATTGCTTGGTTGCAGTATATTTATAGTATTTTTTTTTCTGTAACATATTAATCGTACAGAAAGTTCCGCAATGATTACAATCTACTAGTTGCGTGAAATTTTTTATTCAATATTAAATATGTTTAAAAGTAGGCCGTTTACGCTATTGCCCTAAAAAATATGTCGTTTTTTAAACTATAAAATTTAAATTGCTCGGATAATAGTATTTATTTGGAAAATATGTTTGTAATAATTATTTGAAAAAGTATGGTTCACACAATTTTTTTTTTACCTCCCGGGAGGTAATGTAATCGTGCCAAAAATTCGATGGTGTTTTCAGTAAATAAGCACGAATTAGTGTCCCCACAACACGTTTTTACTATTTTTACGATGATGTCTGTGTGTGTGTGTGTGACGATTTTTTCGTCCACGATAACTTTTACAAAAAACTTCCGACAATTTCTATTTTCCGTATTTAAGCTTTCTTTTCTACATTTATATAAAGAGTTGGTCAGATTTTGGGTAAAATTGGATAACCGGAAGTGACTCTTGAAGCCCATAACAGTTTTTTCGTGAAAAATATATTATGATATACTCAAAAACTTGTCAAATTTAGTATTTACGACTTTTATATGAAGAGGAACACATTAAATTTTGGATACAATTGATAAACCGGAAGTAATACTTTATTTTAAGCTCTGAACAGATTTTCGTGAAAAATATATTGATACAATCGAAAACTTTTCAAATTTGGTATTTAAGACTTTTATATTAATAAGAATGACATGTTAGATTTTTTCTAAAATTGATAAATCGGAAGTGATACTTTACTTGAAGCTATGAACAGATTTTCGTGAAAAATACATTATACAATCCAAAACTTTTAGTATTTAAGACTTTTATATGAAGAGGAAAAACATTGAATTTTGGCTATAATTGATAATCCGAAAGTGATACTTTACTTGAAGCTCTCAACAGATTTTCGTGAAAAATATATTTTATATAAAAGGGAACAACATATTAGATGTTTTCTAAAATTGATAACCCGGAAGTTCTACTTTACAGGAAGCTATACATAGATTTTCTTGAAAAAATATATTAAAACAGATTCAAAACTTCTTAAATATGGTATTTAAAATTCGTGTATAATTTGAAACAACATTAGATTTTGACTATATCTATATGATAAACCGGAAGTGGTACTTAATTTGGAGCTCTCAGATTTTCGAGGAAACACATAATAAAATATAATCTAAAATTTGGTATTACAGATTTTTCTATTTATTGGAACAAATTATGTTTTGTTTACATACGATCAACCAGAAGTGATACTTTACTTAAAGCTCAATGCTATTTCAAACATAGAATTGACGGGAGGTCATGTGTTGGCCACATCAGATTTTTTATTTTTTAATACGTAATTATTTATTTGTAAGTATATTCAAGAATTATTTGTTTACGAAGTTTAGATTTTCCTGTCAATAATTCATACATAGATAAGTCTAGACAACTTATATAATAAGATCTACTTTTTATTTTTAATATAATACTATCTTTTTTGTGGAAGTACTTGTAATATAATACTACAATATTTTTTAATATATTTTGCGATACTATTTCTTTTGTATTGTTATGTATTAATTGTTATACAATATAAACGAACATATATTTAAGTTAATACACATCATACATGGTCTACTTTCTTAAGAATAGTAACCTTTTCAAGGATACAATACAAGGGGTAGTATTCTGTAACTCGTCCGTTATCAAATGGTTCCGTTATCACTATGGTTACATAGAAAATGACATTTTATTTGACATCTATGACGTAAGTACGCCAATCATCTTATAAAAAATAAGTTGCTATAGTGATAACGGTACCGTTTGATAACGGACGAGTTACAGAATCCCACCCCAGGGATAGGATTCTGTAACTCGTCCGTTATCAAACTGTACCGTTATCACTATAGCAACTTGTTTTTTATAAGATGATTGGCATACTTACGTCATAGTTGTCAAATAAAATGTTATTTTCTATGTAACCATAGTGATAACGGAACCATTTGATAACGGACGAGTTACAGAATACTACCCCAGGTCTGTTAGAAAAGCATCCGACCTTTGACCGGGTGAAAAAAAACTGGAATACGTGGAGCGTTGGAAACCTAATCACCTTCAAGGTAGTCTCATTGGGACTCCACATACTTCTCCCAGCGGTGCCGCCATTGTTGGAAGCATTTCGAGAAAGTCTCTTTCGCAATGGAGTTTAGATCGACTGTCGTTGTAGCCATAATGTCCTGTCTTGTCTGAAATCGCGTTCCTTCCAATGGCCTCTTGAGTTTGGGGAATAGCCAGAAGTCGTAGGGGGCCATATCAGGAGAGTAAGGAGCCTGTGAACCACAGGAGTCTTGTTCTTCGCCAAAAAGTGCGAGGCATGTGCTGGAGCATTGTCGTGATGGAGGCGCCAATTTCCTGTTGACCACAACTCCGGCCTCTTGCGCCGCACAGCATCATGTAGGCAATTGTTTGACCCTGTGGTGCGTACTCGTGGTGTACCACACCGTGGGAGTCAAAAAAAGCAGTCAGCATCACTTTGACGTTGCTGCGCACTTGGCAGGCCTTCTTTGGTCTTGGTGACGTGGAACGCTTCCACTGTGACGACTGGGATTTGGTTTCCGGGTCGTACCCGTACACCCAGGACTCGTCACCAGTCCTGTGAGACGTCAACAACTTCGGTACGTATTTCGCCGCCACTCTCTTCATGGCCGAATCTTCGGTCATAATGGAATATGCTGAAAAACTGCTGATGTCCACCTCTTCCGCAATTTCTCGGATATTCACACCGCATCACCACAGCGTTCACTTTAGGTACGTTCTATTGGTGTCAGAAATCTTCCTACTTCTTCTAGTAGAACATCAATGGTCGTTCTTTTGCGTCAAAAAAATCGAAATATTCCTACGAATCATTCCAACTTCAGAGTTGGAAGCGTTGGTAGGAAGATATGTAGAGTGGAGATAAATTCAAAATTTTACTAGCTGACTGTAGCGCGTACATTTCTGTCACATTTGTGAATGTTTAGAGTAGACTGTGCTCAACAAAAATATGCCCTTTACGTTTTTATTATTTAATATATTTTTATATAATTATAATCACTGTAATATTTGCATAACAACATTTTAAAGATCCAAAATAAACATATAAAGTTATCTTTAGTTGTTAACTAACAATAACACATAACCACTGCCACTGTTCTATTGTATTTATTTTTTTACTTGACAGCACTTGACAGTTATTTGCTACTGAGCGTTCTATTGCTTTAAGAATATTCTTATTCTAGTAGGAATATTTCTGACACCGATAGAACGTACCTTTTGGCAATGACCTGGTCATTTCGGCATGTTGATGGCTGACCGGAGCATGGCTCGCTCTCCACCGATGTGCGGCTGTCTTTAAACCGGTTGTACCACTCCTTAATCGGTGTGATGCCCATAGCATCGTCACCGAAAGCCATTTGAACCTTCCGAATGGTTTCCACCTGGCTGTCGCCCAGTTTCATGCAAAATTTGATGTAATAGCGCTTCTCCAGTCGTTCCGTCATTTTCCTTGCAATGAAAAACCAAGAGAGCACTACACACTACCTCACTCAAATGCTGCTTGCCAGCAACAGACGCCATCGACAGGCGTAAAAAATAAAGTCGGATACTTTTCTAACAGACCTCGTATGTATAGGTAATGTACTAAAATTAGTTGACAAAAAAGTCTATTTAGTTTTTACTGTCTCCAAAAAAGACTTACATTTGTACCTACCGTAAAACAATAAGTCAGCAAAAGTCAGTCCACTATAAGTTGAGACAGTATCTATATAGGGCGCGAGCAGATACGTGACTCGAGCGACCTTGACGTGCTTGCAATCAGCTGATTTGTGTGCGCACGTCATTTTGACAAGAACAATGCCATGTTGACAGTACCAATGTTTTGACATATTTTGATTTTGTACTGCTTTAATGTTATTATTTTACAATTTTTAGGCAGTAAAACATACGAAATTAAAAATAATAACATTTTAGCAGTTAAAAATCAAAATAAATCAAAACATTGGTCTTGTCAACGTGACATTGCTCTTGTCAAAATGACATGCGCACACAAATCAGCTGATTCCAAGCACGTCAAAGTCGCTCGAGTCACGTGTCTGCTCGCGCCCTATAGGCGGTGTGCACAAAAGTAGTCAGCGCTGACAGCGGACAAAAATTACAAAATGGTTACTCCTTGAAACATAGCAAGGTTATGTTTTATGTCAGAATAATTTTGCAATTTCTATTTTATAAAATATATGCAATAAATGCGAATGATAGGATGTCAAATATAATGCGATGCATTGGGGGATGTAATAATTCTCACAAAATTACCAATTGAAGTATCAAATTATATGAGGAACAGATGATTTAGAAAATAACTTTTTCTTCTACTAACGTGAAAAATTCTTTTAGGTACACATATTTTCTCTTTGTAAAAGATGCTTATCGTATGAATAAAATTCCAACAATAGTCGTCTGATTGCAGTAATGAATTATATAAAAATGTGTTTCTTAAGTTAATATTTGAACAAAATATAATACAAGAAGCAGAAAATTGTCATAAAATTGTATAATACTTGCAGTTGTATGAAATAGAAATCTATTTTTGACATAATTCGTCTATTTATTATAGATTTTATACATGTAATGTTAATGTTAAAGGTAGAAATTCACATGATTCGTATTTTCCGAGCTAGTGCAACTGATTCCACTTAGAGCCTGGTATATTTTCAATGAAGAATCTTTTTCATTTATTGCGAATATAAAAGAAAGATGCTAACATCATACACTGATAACGTTATATGTAGACATTTTCTTCTTTCCAATCATTCAAGTTTTCCAACTTTTTAATCTCAATTTCCATATATTGTGCATCATTCATCTCAATATACTATGATGTATAATATTCATACACAATAGCAACAACTCAAAATAAAATTGTAAATTGTATCACTTTCTCGAAATGTCAAAATTGATTCGGTAACCAAAAATGTCAATGTAGCCGTTAGAGGCGCTGACGCTCAAAATGTGCACATCGCCTATAGGTACCACTTTTCCTTAGTCCCTCCGATATACAGGTTGGGCATTCTTTTAATGGCAAAAACAACCATAGTCCAAATGTTGTAAATATGAGTTTTTTAAAAACTTAAAAACGGCTCTTAATTTTTTTTCAATCTATACTATTATTCTAATTCTCAAAATGAAACATATTCTAAATAAAATTGTGTTTGTTAGATTGTGACGCCCTCCCAGCAACCATGCAGAAAGACCCCGCCAACACGCCCGAGTCGTACCAGTACGTAGGGCCCTACCGCCTGGAAAAAACCCTTGGCAAGGGCCAGACAGGGCTGGTGAAGCTAGGGGTGCACTGTGTTTTGGGAAAGAAGGTAGCCATTAAAATCATCAACAGGGAAAAATTAAGCGAGAGCGTACTTATGAAAGTGGAACGGGAGATTGCTATTATGAAACTGATTGACCACCCCCATGTGTTAGGGTTGACGGACGTCTATGAGAACAAGAAGTACTTGTAAGTGGAGGAGAATTTTTGTAGATTTATCTGTATTATTTTTTTATTGGTAACGTATTATATATTTTGAATTTTTAGTTAGCACTGATCATTTTTTTAATATTATTTGTAGTTTATTAAATGTATTGCCCTAATTTAATCCTAATTTATGTTTTACTGTTTAATAGAAGGGTAACGCTAGAATTATAGAGAATAAGAAAATCAAACGGAAAGAAACAACATTGAAATTAAGTTAGAATTTAGTTTGGCAGTTTTTAAGTCTCTCAGAAACTTGTTTGAAAGCCTTCTAAAAAAAATTGTATTACAG
This sequence comes from Harpalus rubripes, assembly GCA_963082715.1. Taxonomy (NCBI): domain Eukaryota; kingdom Metazoa; phylum Arthropoda; class Insecta; order Coleoptera; family Carabidae; genus Harpalus; species Harpalus rubripes. The sequence goes on along the minus strand of OY720461.1, from coordinate 37,134,703 downwards.
TTGAAGGATCAACTTTGAACATATTTAAAATAAAATTGTAAAAATATAAACTATGTATGGTATGACTAGCGAATAAAAGTTGACCTTTAAATTATTTTACCGGTTTACAAAAGTAGGCTGGTAACTAAGCAATAACTGTATCTGTATGGTAATATTATTACCATACTGACTTGTCAACAACAGTTTACAAAATTAAAATAAAATAAAATGAAAATATAATGCTCCTCATTAATACATACAGATAACGTTAGACTATTGTTCTAAATACGGTCTACTTTATTCTAAAGTAATAAACATGAGGAATAAAGCACATAATTTGAATATTTGTCATATTGACATATGTCAAAATAATTGTTCGGTTAATCATAGCAATCTGTAAGTAGCATTAATGTTAGAATTTCAAAAAATGATATTTATCAATAATGTCTTATGGGTCGATTCTGTTCACATCTGTAAATCTTACAGATCTGTAAATCTGTAAAAACCTGACAAAAACACATCTATTTTTGTTGATTATGAAATTATACATGAGTGCAGAATTCGTTGCTATTTTGTTCATTATTTACAAATTTACAGATCTGTAAGATTTGCAGATATGAACAGAATCGACCCATTAATTTTCTGAAACCGATAAACTATTGAACAAACCACGGATGTTATTAATCATAACAAGCCTTAGATGTCTTAAAAAACTCGCTCTACGAGCTCGGATTTCAAACTTACATCTGCGGCAGTTATGATGTGCATAACATTCCTACGTATGTTAATAGCTATTATAGATGTGGTTTCTTTTAAAACCCTAGAGAAGAATAGAATTGTACAAAATATTCAGGTATGAAATTTTTGCATGAAGCCATTTAAATACTGGACTAGGAAAGCACAGAAATACGAGTACATTACTATATCTGGCTGAAAATAGATGGACGACTAGGGTAACTGAATATCAAAACAGGGGTGCGTTTAAAATATTTTAAACATTTTTCGTTTATGTTGATTATAACAAAATATTTTGATCTTTAAACTATTTAGTTTGGCAATTCTATGAATTAGGATTATTTTTAATTTCCACTAACAGTAATTCCGACTCGAGGGTTGCTCACACCTGACACGAACGAATTAGAATTTGCGGTATTAATTTTTTTAAATACATCCCTGAATCCTGTTGCTACGGTCATTTTAAATGCCTCCTGGTATTGAGTAGAACTCTAATCTTTTGTAACGGAATATATAAGGCTCAGTTTCCTTTCAAATCAAATATAGGGAAATATTTTCAAAAGAAACCACATCTATTAAATAATCTAAACGTCAACTTTCATTCGCTAGTCATACCATACATTGGATGAAAAAACTTCTCTTCGCTTCGGTGCGCAACGGCCTTCATTCTTGATAAGTCTAGCGTCACCTTCGTATTATTATTATTAAATTATTAAGGAAAAAAAACTGATTTCCCAAAGTCCTGCGTAAGTAAATGTCTTGAAGCACCCTCATATATTTTCCAAAGGGTCCTCCACTCCAATTTTATTTTAAATGAAAGTTCATTTAATTTTGATGCAAAAAATGTTACAGATTCCATTTTAACTTTTACTGAAAGTTGCCTTAACTGTCAAAATGTTAGCGTTTTGACATCTAGAAAAGGATAGCAATAGTAACCTGACATGTAACTGCCCAGCATACCGCGGTTACATGTTTGACGTAACCGTTATGCTGAATAAAATACGGTTACCATGTAACGCCTATGGCTCGTACCACGAGCACGGTTTTAACTAAAACGCTGTTTTAAGAAATGTCAAATTCAAATTTCAATATTTAATTTCGCCCTTATTTTTAAAGAACGATTTTTTAAAAAATATTTGTTTAAATACAAGCCATGTTCTGCTTTAAAATCATATTTTGATAAATTTGATAGTATTTATTATTAATATTAAATAATGAAATTTGACATTTCTTAAAACAGCGTTTTAGTTAAAACCGTGCTCGTGGTACGAGCCTATATGGCCCGAGCAGACACGTGACTCGAGCTTGGAATCAGCTGATTTGTGTGCGCATGTCATTTTGACAAGAACAATGTCACGTTGATAAGACCAGTGTTATGATTTATTTTGATTTTTAACTGCTAAAATGTTATTATTTTAATTTCATATGTTTTCCTGCCTAAAAATTGTAAAATAATAACATTAAAGCAGTTCAAAACGTTCAAAATCAAAATAAGTCAAAACATTAGTATTGTCAACGTGACATTGTTCTTGTCAAAATGACATGAGCTCACAAATCAGCTGATTCCAAGCACGTCAAGGTCACTCGAGTCACGTGTATGCTCGCGCCCTATAGTAGGTTGCAAGAGAGAGATAGCAATAGTGTGACGTCACAGTAAAGTTTTATTATTTTTGTGATGGTGGAGGACCACATTATGTTTATATTATTTCTGTTATATTTATTTTATTGTGTAGATTTATTCATTGTTGTTATTATTGTATTTTGTTATGTTTTAAATAAATTTACTTTTACTTTAATCTTTGTCATTTTATTTATTTATTTCTTTCTTATTGTAGCAATCGCACAATTTAGTTATTATAATAAGAAAATTTTATACATAACTAAAGAAAATAATGAACAGTAATTCTCAAAATCAATAACATAAAACCAAACCAGTTTTCTTTGTTAAGTAATATAAAGCAAATATACATAATTGAATTGAAATATAATTTCCAACTCACCATTAAATTCTCCATTCTTATTTTCTCTGACGACGTCCTCCAGGTACCTAGTCCTCGAACACGTCTCCGGCGGTGAGCTGTTCGACTACCTGGTGAAGAAGGGCCGTCTGACTCCGAAAGAGGCCCGACGATTCTTCCGACAGATTATCTCCGCGTTGGATTTCTGTCATTCGCACTCGATCTGCCACAGAGATCTGAAACCAGAAAACCTTCTGCTAGATGAAAAGAATAATATCAAGGTGGCGGATTTTGGAATGGCGAGCCTTCAGCCAGCTGGAAGCATGCTGGAGACTAGCTGTGGAAGTCCGCATTATGCCTGCCCTGAAGTTATAAGAGTAAGAAAAATCTCAGAAGAATGTATATATGTATATTTTAGTGTATTCCGAAATTGAACCACGGCAACCACAGAAAATGGTTACGGTTTAACCGCAGTTACTATTACTACGTTTACATGCGGTTTTGAAAATGGTTTCAGTTTTCAGTCAAAATTACGCGTAACTGTTTACATGCAATTTTCAAAACAAGTTTACAGATTAATTTGAAAACAGTTTCAGCGCATGCCTATTTGTCTGATATAAGTGATAGATCCTTTTCACTTCAAATTCTTCGATTTACTATTATACCAATCCTTTTTTACCTTCCGTCACCTTTAGGTAAGGAAGGTATTGTCTTTGGTCAAAAAATTCGATGATGAGTTTTTAATGAAAAAGCACATTTTAGGGTCCCTAGAATACGATTTTACTATTTTTACGATGATGTCTGTGTGTATGTATGTATGTATGGATGGATGTATGTATGTATGCATGTGTGTGTGACGATTTTTTCGGATCGCGTAACTCCAATACCACCTTTCCAAAAATTATAATTTTTGCGTATTCCTTTTCTTTAGATCCATATGAAGAGCTGATTAGATTTTAATTATAATTGGTAGACCGGAAGCACCATAATTTTAAGATTTTAACAGTTTTTCTTGCAAAAATGTTAAATATCACTTTTTCACATTTAATATTATTATAAATACTTAAGAATATTTTATTCTCTATACGATTTGATTACATTTTATACTTCATATTCAATGGATATAGAGTTAAAAAATTTGACACTGTATACATGGCGTTTTCAAAACTAAAAACGTTTTGAAAACGGTTTGAAAATTGCATGTAAACTCAGTATATGTTACTGGGTACTGGGGTGGAAAAACGGAACGCTTTTCTCTTAACATTTGGCAACCAGCTAACTTCTACTTCTTCCCACCACTCTATAGTTAAAACGGATAGTGTGTAGTATATTTAATATTTTCGCAGTACAACAGCCGATCTAGCGCGGTTAGTTTGGTTACGGAAAAGTTACCAGATCATTCAGCAAACACGGTTAACGTGGTTCAATTTCGGAATACACTATTTATAAGTATTGAATATAGATGGATTGTTGGAAATATTTTGGTAAATTATTGAGTACTTTTTGCATTACAAATTTACAAATTTGGTGTAAAGTTATGGCGGAACAGTGGTCAATTTATTTTTATAAATTTATAGATTTATATTTTATTTTTTATGGGTCTCGTGGCCGCGTGCCTTGAGTGTCTGGTCGCGAATCAGGGGAACTGGGTTCGATTCCGACCCTGTGGTGCATTCACCACGCCAGCAATAAGTGCCCGTGAGGTGACACCTGGTAAATGCCCGCACGGTACAAATATATCATCATTACCGAAATCTGTGTACAAAGCAGATTATTTATTTATTTTATTAATATTATTATTCATAAAAGGCGATACAATAACAATTATATCAATAAGAGTAATACAAAATAATATTTCTTACTTTTGACGTCCATTGTTGCATGTACCAAATTTCAACTTCAAATAATTTCAATATATTTTTAGTTTTAAGGCATAAATTATAAATTAAAATACGCATAATATAATAATCAATTAAGAGCACTTCACAGAAATATAACAGTAATGTTTAGAACTAAACAAAACAATTTCGCCAGGCAACGATTGACGTTTGAGCATGGACTACTTCAATTCCAAATTCGAGATTTAATTATATTTTTATATTATACTGTATTTCAGATAAGAATAGACTGACCAGAAAAGTAGTTAGAATTTGCTTTTGGCGCGAGTTCATAGTTTGAATTCCCTAGTATAGGTTTTTTATGGAAGTGTGATTTTACTGCAAAAAAAAAAGATATTATGTAAAAGAAATTAAGCAGTTAAGTATTTGATAGTGTGTTTATTCAGTAATAGATTGCAATTGTTTAAAATCCTTGAAAAGGTAGAGTAAGAAAATTATTAGAAAATAAAATGTTACGTGTAAGTTAAAATTCCGTATGTCGTGGATAGTCCTTCACCCGCCTGTAAATACGTCAAGTGCATCACAAGCTGCGATTGGCTGTGTACCGAAGTTATATTTTTATTTAAATAATTATAAACTGTGCACAGTTCATGTGAATATTATTGTACGAATCTGGAGGTAAAGGATCACTTTAGGTGGTATATATAATGCTTTGCATAAGAGATTTACTTTTATGAGATTTCTCGGCCTTTAAAGTTGATGTAAAATTTCCTTGATAAGAAATACACGGCGATTAAAATTATGTTCTCAGCGTTATGAACTGAGTTTGAATTTGGCGCCTAAATTTGACCGTTACACTTTTCTGGTCTATTGGTGGCGCTGTTTCATTTAAGCCATTCAGCAGATGGCGCTCGCATCAGCGCCAGTTTTAAGTAAACTTGTCTCTTGACTTCTCTGCTATACTGAATGGCTTAAATGGAATAAGTATATGTATTTAAAATACCTAATAAAATAAAATGGGGGGGAGGGGGCATTTTTATATAAGATCAAAGGCTGATAGGTTAGGATTGGCCCTGTCTACGCTATTAAATACATAACTAATTATTCCAAAAAGTTCTTAATTGCATCCAATATTCAAGGAGAATCTTGCACCTTCAACTTGAGTAATTTAGTTGAGAAACTTGCCTCATAGTTTTACAAAAAGAAAATTAGCGAACTTCCTTTATTTTTGAAAATAAGTTTCATTGTTTAATTAAAACTTTATTGTACTACACTTTTCACTAGAATTTTAACACGGAAAATGTTATCTACTACCTACGACACTTTATAAGATGTTGTTACCAATTTCCGGGTGTGCTAACCTACTTCAATTTGTGAGGGCGTTTATCAGAAGTCACCTCACCTTCACGGGCTTTCAAAGTTGTTGCTTTTGTTGTTTTGTACTACTGATGATCATATTAAAGTGTGGTTTCCTTTTAGGGTGAGAAATACGACGGAAGACGCGCCGACGTCTGGTCATGCGGTGTCATCCTCTACGCCCTTCTGGTGGGCGCTTTGCCCTTCGATGATGACAACCTCCGCCAACTTCTCGAAAAGGTTAAACGGGGAGTTTTTCATATTCCGCATTTCGTCCCTCCCGACTGCCAGAACCTCCTACGAGGGATGATAGAAGTCAACCCCGAAAAGAGACTCACACTTACGGAGATCAACCGACACCCTTGGGTCACAGCAGGGGGGAAGGGGGAGCTGGAATTGGAACTACCGATGATGGAAGTGGTACAAACGCATGTTCTGCCGAGCGTTGATGCCATGGATCCGGATGTTTTGCAGGCGATTAGTAGTTTGGGGTGTTTTAAAGAAAGAGATAAACTTATACAGGTAAGGGTGAATTTCTCATTCCATCCTTGTACGATCCCTATACCTCTCTTACCAAGGGTAGCGGGAGGTAAACATGACATTCAATATAATGTCCGGAGATGGAAATAACGGCCCTAAGAACGGTAAGGACAGTTTACCGATCAAAGACAATAGAGAGTTATTGCAGCTGCAACGCAGAAATAACGTGCACGCTAAAGTCACGTGGCAACCCGAATGCGCATGCGTACTAATAAGGTTGACGTTATATGGATAAGGGGATACGTTATGTGCGATGGGATAGCGAGCGTTTAACGTCACACGTTCTGTATGTGTCAGATGTGTTGAGAGGTTATGTTTCGTGACAAGTGCGACTGTAACTTGGATACACTAATCGTCGAAGTGCTATACATAACCCTTCGACATCTATAAATAAAGTGAATTACTTACCACTAGCTCTATGTCTATATTTTGTTAAAATTGGATTAGGAATTTTTAATGCTCTTGCTAACAATTGTAAATCTTCTTTGTCAAACCGAAAGTAGTGTCTAGCATCCTCAGGTGTTAAATCTTCTAACGATAGTCGTCCATATTGTTCTTCTTTCTTAATAATAGATATTTTTTGACAATCATACAGGAAAGCATCTTCTACTTGCAGTAAATCTTCCATATTTGTAGACATTGCAAATTACATTATCCTAACCTGTCGGAGCGTTTGTATAAAGGTAAAGATTGCTTTTAACGTTAAGGTTAACGTGAATACACATGCGGTAAACATTGAAATTGACAGTCCCTTATTTTTAAAATAAGGTGATTTTTACATAACGTTAGCGTTTACGTTCTTTCATCTTAGAAATTGCAATAACTCCCTATTGTTGTCTGAGATCGGTATTCCTTAACGTTCGTGATGCTTATACTATTTTTTGCACGATCGACGCACAAGATTTAAAAGAAAAATAAGATTTGAAAATTATTTTGACATATTAAAAAAAATTATTTGTCATTTTTGAAGTGAGTTTTGAATTTTGTTTTTATTTATTTACCGTCTCGCCTCCTGAACAGTAAGTGAAGTACGTCACTTACCGACGTGAGTCACATCACTTACCGTTCAGTATTTTGTAAAAAAGGATCCACACACACATACATACACACAGACAACATCGTGAAAATGTTAAAATTGGATTCTAGGGACCTTAAAACGTGGTCATTTAGCAAAATCTCGATATGCGACTTTTAGCACGATCCCTATACCTCTCTTACCAAGGGTAACGGGAGGTAAAAATCACATTGACCGTTTAGATGTTTCCTCAAGGATGACGACAGGCAACAGATCCAAAAGGATGTCTAGTAAAGATACCTAGAGGGAGAAGTTGAAATTAGAGCCCTACTACCCACCAAAAAATAATTATCGTTATTTTTGAGCACCCCTCGTATTAATATTAAATATACAGGCTGTCTCACAATTCGCGCCCAGAGCGAATGAGGAAACACGAGACTGCACTCGGATGTGTAATTTCGAAGAAAAAAAAATCTAGCTTAAAAGATATTCGAGAAAAGACGTTTTAAAATTGACCAATCAGAGACCTACACCTTTAACGTTTGTTTGCCGTAATTTTACTAGGGTTTTATACAAATCAAACCTTCTTTAAAATGTGTGGGCGACTGTAGTTTTCGAAAAATGTCAGTGTCATATTAAATTTGACAAGGTGAATAAAAAAAGGCAAATTCTTACCATGTATTCAGCCGCTGATTACTTAGAAATGATTATAATTTTCGGAGAATGTGGACGTAACGCCAGAGAGGCAGCACGAGTCTTTTCGGAACGTTTTCCGGATAGAAATCTTGTGGATCATAAAGTGATATTGAGAGCCATCGCAAGGACGCATGAGACCGGTCAAGTTATGCCAGAACAAACGACAACACCTTGCACTGTACGATATAAATGATGATCTCGGATGACACCTTCGCTAACCTAAATTTGTTGACAGTGAAAAGTCAACTCTAAAGTGACAAAATTACAGTAAGTCAAACAAATTTTGTAACTCACTAGTAGTATTTTTAAAACCTAGCAACCAGTTTTATTTTGTAATAATATCATCACACCTCAAGATATCCTTCCGGGATTGGTGGATTAAAAAGTCTTGTAACTCCGTTATGCAAGCAGCCGCAAATTATTTTCTTCTATTTTTTGGCAACCTATTGTCGTCGGCAAGTGTCAGTTTCGTCTGGAGCGCGAGTTGTGAGACAGCCTGTATATTGTATTACTAAGTAATAGACAAATGTTTACAATTTGATGTTATTAATATCTCAAAGTTAACTTTTTCATAATAACAATAATATCAGCATCGAATTACAAGCTTTTAAATTCTGACCCTTATGTGTTTTGTCAATAGAGTCTACTTTGAAAGTATCGTTTTTGCTTAGGACAATGCTTCATATTTTGCGCTATACTCTGACGTCACACTATTTTACCCCATTGACGGAACACTCAGAAATTGATCTGGATTTTTTGTAAGCTCTCCCAAGCATTGCTGCTTATTTTCCTAACAAAAAACATTTCAAAATCGCCGACTACATCAAACAGCGCTTATAAAAAAATCACATTGACCGTTTAGAAGTTTCCCCAAGGATGACAAGATGCAACAGATCCAAAAGGGTGTCTAATAAAGATACCTAGAGGGAGAAGTTGAAATAATTATTGTTATTTTTGAGCACCCCTCGTATTAATACTAAATATAGACACTTCACGATAAAATATTTTCTTTTTAGGACCTGCTAAGCCCCAGTCACAACACAGAAAAAGTAATCTACTTCCTTCTGCTCGAACGGAAGCGTCGTCGCCCTGCTTACGAAGACGAATCGGAGGTCGCCCGCTCCAGAAGTTCCGATTGTAGCGCAGGGTGTGCAGACCCTCCCCGAAAACGAATTGACACATGTCGGGTCAACGGAGCTACAACGGCGCAATTTGGACAAATTAGTGAAGGAAGTCCTTTGACACCGAGAAGACAGCATTTGAGCACTAGACATCACAGCAGAAGGAGTCCGAGTACTGGATCGGGGGTTAATTCACCGACGAGGAGTCAGTTTGGAACCAGCATTAGTTTGGGTAAGGATATACGACGAATATAATTATTTACCGGTTTTAGGATATTAATCCATTGTTTACATGTACAAAAGTAGGTTGGTAACTAAGTAATAACTGTATCTGTATGGTAATTCGGATTCGCAAAATTCATTGGCGGCGCTGTAAGCGCTTCTGTCATAGGGTACCTTTATAACCAGGGTATGGCCATGGGCCAAGATCGCCGCCATTGTCGGTAATTCATTTTCCTATTTATTTGTAATAAATGTGATATTATATTATAAAATAATATTAAATAATCACACTGTGAATTTATAAGGGTAATAAAAATTAATTAATTTATGATATATACAATTATTATTAAGACATACATTTATAGGTTATGTAGAATATATGATATGTGTTGTTATTATCACATCTAATTTAATATCACTAGTTCTTAATTACATAATAATTATATATTCTAAACTTACCTTTTAAAAATTTAAATGATTGTGCTTAATATTGGTAATTTTTAGTTGTTTTCAGTGACAGTAATCGTGGTGGGTATCTTAACAAACTACACAAGTAAATAAGATAAAATATATTACTTACACTTTAAATACATATTAAAATGATAATTAAATGTGTTTTTCATTAAAATAAAACAAATAGCCACGAAAATACATAATACTTTGCGCAAGAACAACACATATAACAGATGTCCCGGTAATGGCGGACGAAACGTGAGCCACGCCATGGCCATACCCTGGTTATAAAGGTACCCTATTCTGTCATGGCGGCCAGTAGTCATGTCAAATTTGTTTACATTGTGAATGAGCGCTTGTTGACCCATAATATTGATAAAAGTTCCAACCAACACTATTTTTAAATTTGTTCAGTCGAATCCTTTATCAAGAAACATAGTTGAAGGGCAACAAGTCGTAAATTTAATTTAATTACTACTTATAGCGTAATATGACTTATGACAATTGGAACTACAATCTACAGGGACAAATATTAGTAAAATCAATGAATCTACAATTTTTATTTATGAATACTGTCAATAGATGTAGTAAAACTACGTACCTGCAAAATTTTATTATAATTTCTTTTTGTGAAATGCAAAGAAAAGGCATATTTATTTATTTATCACATTAAAGTTTCGCGATATATTTAAATTTCTTTTCCATATTATTCAGTCAATAAACTTTATCTTCTTTAATTCTCTTATATATAAAATCTAAGCGTGAGAACATCTATCATTATCTCATTATGTTAAACGAAACTATAATTATTGACGTTTATACAGCGTGTTTCCTTTAAAACAACCAGCGCTTTTTTGGGCGAACTAACAACTTTTAGAGAAAAATGTTTTATACCAAAAATGATCAAGAATGAGGGGGTAATTTATCAATAGTAACAAACCGAATATTTAACCAGTGGTTCTCAAACGGTACAACAAAATTATATTTTTTTAAATGGCACCTATATAATATTTAGCCCTTTAAATAGAATATTAGTTTCTGATTTCAACGATATAAATATAGCATAGGGTTGTATAACAATTATTTCGAGAAAAATGGTATTAAAAACTAGAAATAATGTAATAAAAAATCTGATGTGGCCAGCACATTACCTTCCGTCAGTTCTATGTATTTTTTATAAATGTCATACAGAAAGTTCTTTGCAAAAGATTCTATTTCTTGTACATTATCTTAAGGCAGTTGTATGTATGTTATACATATTCCATACAGAAAGTTTCTAACAAAAGATCCTATATTTCCAGTAAAATTATAACACAAACATACTGTCAACTGCACTTGACACTGACACCTTTCAATCAGAATTTTCTTAATATAGCAGCTGTTTCCAGAGTTATAGCATAGCTGGCTAATATATGAAATTTAATTTCTTTATAATTTTTTAACTCTGTATCCATTTAATATGAAGTATAAAATGCATTCAAATCGTATAGAGAATAAAATATTCTTTAATATTTATAATAACATTAAATGTGAAAAAATGATATTTAATATCATTTTTCAAGAAAAACTGTTAAAATCTTCAAACGAGGGTACTTCCGGTTCTATCTAGGAAGGAAACATCCTGTATATTTGACATGTCCTACTGGCCGCCATTAAATTAGTTCCCTAAAATTCCACTGACGACACATGCTATTCTGCGGGTTCCAATATTGTAGAGTACGTGCTCGTCACGTTGACAGCCAAATCAAAATGTTATTATTGTACAATTTCCAGGCAGTAAAACACATGAAATTAAAAATTATAACTTCTCAACAGTTCAAAATTAAAATAAGTCACAACACTGGTCTTGACAAAGTAACATTGTTCTTGTCAAAATGACAAACGCACACAAATCAGCTGATTCCAAGCATGTCAAGGACGCCCGAGTCACGTGTCTGCTCGCGCCTTATATTATAAAACAAATTATGTTCAGTGAGAACTAGATTAGACCTTATTTAGTAACATAATTTGGAACGTAAATTTTTCTCAAAACTTTTGTTATTGTTATAAGGAGCGGGGGCTAGGAAATGGTCACTTTTGTCTACTTTCCCGATCTGAGGAACACCGTGTTCCACATAAATAGTATATTATATACTCAGGGACTAAAGTGCATATTCAATCCCGTGGGTGAAGTTTATTTCCCGAGCCGTAGATGAGGGAAATAATCACTTGAGGGATTGAATGCACTTTAATCCTGTGGTATATACGCTATTTTTCGCACTCCCGTATCAAATGGAACCGTATCAGTGTAAAAGAAATTAATCTTACAATTTGACAATACAAATGTCAAAAATTTTGCTCAAATTTAAACTCAACGCCTGCTCAAAATGTAGTGCAGACTATATGATGTTATGGAAACATCTTGTTTATTTTTACTTTAGTCCCCAAGGGATTTTTTTCATATTTAATCCCTTTGGGAATGAATTTGAACTTTAGTCCCTGAAATGAGTGATTAGAATCGCTCTTTAGTCTCGGGAGTGCGAAAAATAATAATGCTCCCTTGTATATTAGCGGGAGTAGCTGCAGTAACACCTGTAACAGTCCGTTCCTCATCTCCATCTGCCCATCGCAGTAGCCATGTATCAGTGGCGCCGAGTTCTGTGCAAGGGCCAACTCCACCGCCGCCAAGTGTTACTTCCGTCACAACAAACGTTGTGCCCACCCCACATGCGACGCCTACGCATCATAGAGCCAACAGCAGTGGCGGAGCGACGACAATGTTGGGGAGTCTAAGTCCGGAGAATGATAGCGGAAGTCTTGTTACAAGTATGACAAATTTAATTTTAAATTTCGAGCTTAAACTAAAACCTACGCACATGGTGAAAAATTTCTACATATTTCTTTCAACTAGTTTAAAATATAGATTTTAAACTTACAAAATCGAATATATTATTCAAGTATTCCGCCATTAAATATTGGTTTACATCGTCTTTATTAGTAATATCAGCTTTAATTCCATTAGATATTGTCACGAAATATAATACAGGGTGCGGCAGAACCAATAGGGGATTACAGCGCAATTGATTTAATAGAAATTAGGAAAAAATATTTAAAGTATATGCTTAATAATACATATTAATAAAGAAATAAAACGACATAATTGAAATAAGGGGATTTTTGTTATAGCAGCTCATCACTTATATGAAAAACGTATATATTATTTTGATTGGCGACTCGAAGACGACCTATAAATATATAACGAATACCCAGTTAGGGGCGCAGCGTACTACCAATGGAAGTAGAGATATTCAAATAACGGAGGCGTGGCTATCAGTCCAGTAGTGCAATTCTCAAACAGTTTTTATTTGAATATAAATATTTTGCATTAAACTTAATAATTTAAATACATTTCCAATTATAAATCATATAGACTTGTACAGTATAATAATATTCATTTATTTTTTATAAATATAATTTAGAAATAGCATATAGTTCAAGAACATTTAGGTCCACGAAGAAAACAGTTTGATATAAAAACTATATTTTCAAATTTCGGAGGACTATAACTCGCTTATCAATAGGAATTTTTTCACCGGATTTTCACCGACAGTCTTAGTTTTACTTATACGTTCATATGAAATTATATTTAAAAAATGGTGGAATCCCCTAATAGGGCAGTTTTGAAGAGTTATAAAAAAGAAACCAGGGTATATATGAAAAAAATGTTTTTATTTTTGAAATCAGTAGGACTTACCATTTTATACTCATTAATTTTTAAAAATAATGTCTTTAAGATGGCGGCCGTTAGCTGCAAAACATTGCTGGAGCCGATTTCTGAAGTTTTGAACAGCCCGTCGACACATTTCGCGGGGTATCGCGTTTACTACTTTAACAATCTGCTCCCTTAGCTCTAGCAGGTTTTGGGGGCGACGTTTAAACACTTTTTCCTTTAGATATCCCCAAAGAAAGAAGTCGCATATGCTTAAATCGGGCGATCGCACAGGCCACTCCACGTCACCTCTCAAAAACACTAGACGTCCAGGAAACATTTCTCTTAAAGCGTTTAGAGAATTTCGGGCTGTGCGGGCTGTAGCCCCATCCTCTTGGAACCAAAAGTCCCCTAATCCCTCTTCTTCAACAACCACTTCCAATCGGGGCTGCAGAAAATTTTGCAACATTGAAACATAACGCCCGGAATTCACGGTCACGCCTCCCTCTTCAAAAAAGTACGGGCCTATAACGTCAAATTGTGATAATGCACACCACACCGTTAGTTTCGGAGCATGTAGCGGTCTTTCGTGAACAATTTGGGGGTTGTTTTCAGCCCAGTAGCGAAAATTTTGTTTATTCACAATCCCGTTTAGGTGAAAATGTGCCTCGTCGCTGCTGAAGAATGCTGCCTCAGGAGGGATCGCTACAAGAATTTCCTCACACAGATTTTGACGGTTGGCGTAGTCTGCTGGGTTCAATTCCTGAACCATCATTATTTTGAAGGGATGGAAATTCAAATCTAAATGCAGAATCCTCCTCAAACTGCGGTCTGAAACCCCCAATGCAATAGCGTGCCTTCTAGCAGAACGTCTTGGCGATTGTTCGACTGCTGCTCTCACTAGCTCCACATTTTCTGGTGTTCTGATGGATCTTCGTCGGCCATGTGTACCTATTCTTAGTTTCCTCCAACTGCCGAATCCAGGACCGAATTGTGTTCGCAGTAGGAACAGCATTATTTCGCGGAATGTTGAACCGTCGCCGAAAAGCTTGTTGCGTCGCAATCACAGATCGGTTGTTTTCATAAAACGCACGCACGGCAAAGCCACGATGTACTCCGGTCCAAGCCATGTTGGGTACTAAAATGGGGATGCTGACAGAACAAAATGAGACCTAGTGCAGCTGCCTACCCCCGCCACCTCCTGAATACCTGCCCCACCAAACTGCTCAATTGGTTTTGCCGCACCCTGTACTTCGTGGGTATTGTATCCCTAAGCTCTATTCTTTGTCCTGTGAGTTTTTGTTCCATATGTCTTGCAAGGTATATTTTACTGTACACGCTGGATTTATACGTGTGGCAAAAGTAAAGGGTTTTATCCACAACTGTCAAATAATATACCCATAATTCTACCGATTTTTGTCAATTAATGACCTTCGTTACTGTTACTAATTGAATAATATTGACAGTTCAATGGAATAATATTATTCAATCGTTATGCCAAATTCAAATCCTACCTTTCAAAGAGTACACACAAAATTACTTTTAATAAGTAATTCTTTCCACATAAAAAGCCAAAATTACACTAGTTTTGTCATTTTTCATACTTTTATTTTCTTCTTAAGCTTGAATTGTAGCTGAATAGTCGGTTTTAAGATTTTATATTAAATGTCAAATCACTTCATAATTTTGTTACAACTACACCGATGACTAGATATGTCTATGTAAACAAAAACATTTTTGCATTTGTCAGTGAGAAAATTCTACTTATTTTTCAAAACCAATGTGTCACTGATATGTTATTATTTGACAATTGTGGATAAAGTATAGTATTCTATTCGCATGTAATGGCTATTACTCATTCGAATGATTTACATCACTCGCGTTCGCTCGTGATGCAAATTTCATTCTCATGAGTAATACCATACATTACATGCTCATTGAATATTATACTATCTTATCACTTACCAGTCATTAGGTCCACAGTTTTTTAAAAGCCGAAAGAATTTTGTAGAAATTTCTACCCATTTGTGTAGATTTTATATTTTTTTGAAAATGTAAACCGCTCGTATATGATAATAATTTTATTATTATTATTCTTATTATTATTATTATTATAATATTTTGTTTTCGCCTAGGTGCGGGTATGCTGTCCCCAATGACACCCCCCGGTTCCCCGCATTCCGTCTCATCCACCCACCACTGGCGTTCGCGTCTTACAACAATCAAAAACTCTTTCCTCGGGTCTCCTCGTTTCCATCGGCGGAAACTTCAAGCATCCTCCGAAGAGGTTCACCTAACGCCGGAATCATCACCAGAGCTCACCAAAAAATCGTGGTTCGGGAGCTTGATGACTACAGAAAAAGATGAGACGTTTACAGTGTTGGTGAAAGGAAAGCCGTTGGCGACGGTTAAAGCGGATTTGATACATGCGTTTTTAAGCATAGCGGAGTTGAGCCATTCGGTGTTGAGTCCCGTGTCGTTTAGGGTGGAGTATAAGAGAGCCAGTACAGGTAAGGAAGTATATTAATATTATCACGAGTTTTTGCCCATTTTTCGGTATGCTAACCTGAATTCAAATTGAATTCTTCGTAAAGGCTAATAATTTAAAAATAGTACAAAATAAAAGTGGGACAATTTAAATTTGTTTTTACTTTGTAACCAATGGACCTGTTTAGTGATGACGAAGGCCAGGTTTCCAAACAAGAAAATGGCTGCCGCCTTGTTAACGGTTGCTATGTTATTTAAAATTGACCGCGAAACTAGTAGTGAGATTTCAGTTTCTTCAAATTTTAGGCTCTTTAAAGGGCACAGATGAAAAATATATAATTATTATTAAAACTTGTTACGTCTTCTAAGTAGTACTGTGTATATTTTAAGGTTTTATTTTAAATTTGTTTGACCATGGTGATCTGTTTCGTAGCTACCTTCAATCATTATAGCTAACATTGAACTTGTATGTTTTTTAAATTTTCAAAAGACCCAAGTCTGAAGTATACATGAATAGTATTTATTTACAACAGAACAAAACTTTATAACGTGTTTCTGAGCCATTTCAATACCAAACAAACTTATAGGTTATGAGCGCCAAACGTCATTCAGGTTTAGCATAGCAACTGCCTTAGCAACGAAGACGCCATTTTCTTGTTTGGAAACCTTCATGACGTCACACAAAAGGGGTCCATTATTCTAAATGGCAGTTCTTTGAAATTACGGAAAATATTTGTTAAATTTTTGCTAATCCTACCCGTTGGGGTGCGTTCCAAAACATACCTCAGTCCTCAGAGTACAAAATAGACTCAAAACCGTTTCAAAAGTTATGAGTATTATCAGGAGAAATGTGTTCCGAAACTATTACAATTTTCTCGAAGATCGTATATACTTTTGTAATAATCTGCTATACTCTACTCTATACTGTCTTTATGGTACGGTTATGGAACGCACCCCAATGAAGTCTAATCAATTCACTTTAAGTTGAGACACACTAGAGGAAAAGTAATGTCTTTTTGATAAAACACTAAAATAAAATAAATTTTTGCACGTTCGGGTAATTTTTGTATTTATCGATAGTGTTTCCAAGACAGTAGGTCTTATTTACAAATTACTGAACGGTAAGTGATGTAAATCACGTCGGTAAGTGATGTGCTTCACTTACCGTGCAGGAGGCGAGACGGTAAATAAATAAAAACAAAAATCAAAGCTTACTTCAAAAATGACATAAACATTTTTAATATGTCAAAATAATTTTCAAATCTTATAGTATAAGCATCACGAACGTTAAGGAATTACCGATTGGACAAAATTGTATGTACAGAATGTTTTTTTTTTTAAAAAAAAACTCGAAGTAGGCTATAAATAAACGTATGTCTTATCAGACATACGATTCTCGACTCGAACCGAAAAATTTTGGGGTTCGGTTACAGTTAACGGTTGTACTTTAATAAAAATTCGGTTTCGGTTATCGGTTACGGTTTTTTTGAAAATATTATATAGGTTTTCGTTTCGATTAAAGAAACAAATTTCGGTTTCGGTTTAAATGAAAAATTAGCTTAGTTTTTATTTTTTGCAACATGAAATACATTTAGTACCTAATTCGTAATGTAGTAACATTTTAATTCCACGTTTCGCAAACAAATAGTACAAATAGATATATTCGGCTTGTTCGGAATTCAAAATTCGAAAAGAATCTGTATGTAATTATTTTAAGTAAAAGTATAAAGTTAGGTATGTACTTTTATTTTATGATTTAAAAATAAAATTCGCGGTTCAAAAAGTAACTATAAGTTAAAGTTTTTACATTAAAGTTAAGTCGCGAATCTGGGGAACCGGGTTCGATCCCGACCGACGCCAAATATCTCAAATTTTAAATGGCACAAAATTGACCCCTGTTGTGCAGTCTCCACGCCAGCAGTGAGTGCCCGTGAGGTAACGACTGGTAAACGCCCGCACGATACAAATATATCATCATCATTACCAATATCTGCGTACAAAGCAGATTGGCACACCCAGCAATGGGTAATATGCCGTGATGATATATTTATTTATTTATAAAAAAGAAATTAGAGTCAAACATATCTAATACTTATTTTTGTGGTAATATTTTAACAATAAATCATTATAATGTGACACACTTATGTTCAAATATAGGCCATTATTCCAATCCCGGAAACAATAAAAATAAGAAACGACCTTCTTTCAGCATTTTAACACAAAGTTACATATTTATAGATTTTTCCAACACCCTACAAGGACAGTTACATCAATGATGATTATAATTATTACAGATCCTACTTTTGCAGGCCCGGCGATGTTCCAACGCCAAGTCCGCTTCCAGGTAGACATCTCCACCATCACCAAGCAATCGGATCAGACGAGCGCAAAGGAGCACCTGTACGCCATCACCTTCACGTTGCTCTCGGGCAACATCCGTCGGTTCCGAAGAGTATGCGAGCACCTTCAGGCCCAGGTGTGTACCACGCGACCCAGACACGCGCCTCCGAGCCCTCGCGCGCACCGGAAGTTCACCACGTCGTCAGAGCTGTCCGAAAGCTCGAGTTGTGGCTCGGACACAAGCGATAGGCTTAGTCCGTATGGGAGTCATCATCACCAACATACGAGCAGACAGGTGAGAGGATGATACCCAATAAAGCGATGATATACTGCAAGTCTACTTGGATCGGGAATACTGCTGGCGGTCAGTTAGTGTGTAAGTTGTAAAAATGGTAAAATATTAGGAATTTTGTCACAGTTCGTGCTGCAAAGAATGTGCCAATCACAAACGCATTTTTTTCTGGCAAATTTGTTGCTCAAAGATATTTTTGCACAACTAAAGGTTGTTGCACAAAATAAGGTACAACTACAACCAAACGGGCTTTATTATACTTTACAATATTTTACGCACAACTGCATTAAAATTGTTTGTTTACACCTCGGTTTACATCTTAGTTGCCATGGCGGAAACTGAAAGTTTAAACACTGCGGACGGTAAAGTAGATCATGCGGGCGGTAAAGGAGTGGAAAAGCCCGGCGACTGATAAACAAAAAATCAAAAATACAATTGGAAATATAATCAACAATCTTATTTAAAAAAAAAATTATATCAGTCCGCTAAAGCTTCACTAGATTTACGAGAATTGCTTGAGGATTATCTTCAGAAATTGCTTCCAAGCTTGACATTTAAAAAATAGCAACGTATCTCCTTATTGTTTTGTGGCATAGCCACCCGGCCACGTAATATTTTTCTTCACACTCGCACGATATTTCTCTTTTTCGATACCTGTCAGTGGCGTACCAATGCAGCATGGGCCTGTGTTACCGAGTCAATCCGGGCCCCTATGTAGATAAGAAAATAGTTTTACTGATCCCATAATAGGACACTTTAAAAAAATAATTTTTTAAATTTAGAAACAAAAAAATTACAATAAATAAACATGAAACCAAGACAATATTGTCCGTTTATGTCAACAGCTCTTTTTACTGATTTCTTTATTGTTTTTGCCAAAAGTTGATATTTGCGTTTTCGGCTTACGCGTACTCAGTGCACTGTGTGACGTAAATTCATGGAATCAGTTTCGACCCTAACCTAATGCATGTTGAAAACGAGACCATAAAAAATGAGTGCAAGTCTGAGAGCCTGTTAGTTTTGGTGCGTTTTCAAAATTATCTATTAATTTCAAGGAAGTACTCCTTTGTACCTGAAAAGTATCTTTGAACTGAAAACGAAAATAATTTTATTTCAAATGCTCACGAGTTTACATTTTTAACTTTTTTATTTGTATATTTATGTACAACATAAAGTTTTATTATTTGATTTAATAACTCTTCATCACTATCTGACATTGAAGAATTTTCTAATAATATCTGGCAATGGACCTTTTCAATTTAAAGAGATAGAAGATATGCGCAATGGGGATCTACGCATAGTAAGAACAACTGAGATCTATAGCGTTTGTTTCTAAAAAATTTAGAAGTAAAATGTGAGAATATCTCAAATAACTTTAAAAGATCTTATCGAAACAAGTTAGAAAATCTTTTATTGAAGTTAAAATGTCTAACGATGCATATTTTCACTGAGAATACAGGTATTTTAATGACTGCAATATTTTTGACGTTTCGTTTGACAGCCCAACTGGCAGTTGTCCGCGCCATATTCTTACTATTTGCAGCGATAGAAAGAGATAGCCGTTAAATTGAACAGGTCCATTGTCAATATGATTTTATTTTTAGAAGCCATGTCATTTGCACTGATATTCGTGCACTTGCTCCTGTAGTCGGTGCACAAAAGTGCGCATTCACTGCGAACTGAGTGCAATTTCACGACAAGTCGAAAACGCTACCACGAAGAAAGTGTAAACATATAAGTATGATGAAAACAAAACGAGAACTCAGTGCACGTTAGTGCGCACTGAAATCAGAAGCTGAAAAGGCTATACGAGTATGTTAGATACATCTATTGTTCTGGCAATTTCGTATTCAATTAAAATAATAGGTGTCTGATAATGATAATCGTTGTTGCCCTGTATATCCCTTAAATTTTTTTACTAATTTTTATTTTGAAAAGGATCTTTCTTCTGAAAGATGTAAGGTCATTCAATATATGTATTTAGAATATGTGCCTCTATTAAAATAAAAATATTTTTTGACGTATGTGCCGGGCCCCTTGAGGCACCGGGCCCGTGTTCCGCAGAACACCGGTAGTTATGCCACTGATACCCGTTATGAAATATACTATTACATATCAACAATCTTGTAAGAAATATTCGTTTTCCGGGAATGGACTGTGTCATATTTTGAGTCAGAGCTCAACGTTTCGCCCGCAGTCTTATGGGGCATCTTCAGGAGCAAGGGGGATAGTACTGTCTTAAACAAGGTTACCCGACGTGTCAACCACGCTAGATGCCGAGTTTAAGCAACAAGGACCAATGGGAATCGAATTCATAATGGTAGATTTCAAGAAATAGCCATCATCCCTATTGATGTTATTAGGATGTTTCCATATTTCTAAAGTTTCCCTGTATTTACGTCTGTAAAACGCAGGGACAGGAGCTAAAATGCGGGAATTTTCAAATAAGATGTTGCATAATTTCAAGAAAACAAAAAATACGGAATTTCTATTTTTAAAATTTTCGTAACATACAGGGTGTAAATGAAATAAGTGCATTAAATTTGACCAGTAGTATAACTCATCGAGAGCAACAATATTTCTTAATAACTTTTTCTCGAAATCGTATACTTTTTTAGCATTTTTACCACCCCGTAAATTGACGAGTCGTTCCAAATATTTTTGTGATAATTGAATGCAGCAGCAATAGCTATGAAAAATTTTGTTTTAGCAATTGACAGTCCTGTCAATTGTTGCAATTAAATTTTGACATTAGTAATAAACTTGTTTATAAGGTAAAATTCTGTCAAAATGCGAGTACACAGACATTGTAATTACTTACCTATGGTTTATTTATTTATTTTTTACTCGTATCTGTACTACATTTTACTTGACATCACGGTTCACATAAAGACAGTGTCATGGAGTTGCCAACGCATTTACACGGAGTTCTGTTCTTAATATTCGCACATTTGTTAATCTTGTACATCTTTATCACAATACGGAGTGTCACATATGACAATTTTTTAAAAAGCAACAGTTGTATCCGCATACCATGTGCAAAAAGTTCAATGTTTTCAGCACATAACAGACTTCAATTTTGGGAATGGCTCATAATGTTCATTTATGAGACTGAATTTACTTGGGAAGGTGTACTTATTATGCACAATACACATCTTGACAGACGAAAATGCTGTAAAAATATTCATTAAAAAATGTTTGGGGAACAATAAATGGACGACTAATTATTGGTACTCTTTTAAATGGACAAAAGTTTGTACTTACATTTTTTGAATAACGAATTTAAACTATTATGATTTGTCGACGATAAATAATTATCTCATAACTATGCTTTTTCTCTTCCTCTAGTTACCCCGTCCCTCCTTGTCTTCCTCTTTTCACACTATTCATAGGTGATAAAAAGCCTGTTTCAATACACAACTTTATAATTTTGTTATCCAAAATTTAAATTTATTTATTTTAAAAATTGTATTATTACGTATTAATTAATAATAATGTTATTTCCCTTGATTCGTTTATTAATTACTGTGACTGTAAGTGTAACCGATAACCGATAATTTTTGAGCTGTTTGTATCCCACTTGAATGGCAGCTGTTCTCCATGAACGGGTAACGAAATATGCACCAAATCTTTAAAGAATTTTAACTCAAAATCTAAAAGACTTAGAAAAAAAAGTTATTAAGAAATATTGTTGCTCTCATCGAGTTACATTACTGGTTAAATTTAATGCATTTATTTCATTTACACCCTGTATAAATTTTTTTTAAAAAGTTGGACGGGCCCATTGTAACAAGAACTGCCATGCTAGCTAAGGATGTACTTTTGTTTTGCCATGCATTTATTTTTCATAGCTACCTTGATTGCATTTGTTTGCAGAAACTTTCGGTGCTAACCTCGTATCACGAAACATACTAAACTGTTTTATCTAATTCTCTATCTGTTCTTCCTAGCTCAACGTTTTCCAAATCGACGGAGACTTCGACAGCGACAACTCAGTCTTCGACGTGCGGAGCCCTACGCGGGACAACTCAGGAGGGCGGCGCGCCTCTGCCACCACCAACAACAACACGGAGGGTCTGGGGGACACGCCTCAGACCCCAAAAGCAGTGCGCAGCAATTCTGAGAACACCGATCCTTGCGAAAAAACCTGCATCACGACAATGTCGGGGAGTTCCATCGCGTAGGGGCTGGTTATTTTTAGGGAAAGTGCAATATGAGGTAGCGAGCGAATTTGCCACGAAGAGGAAGAGGGGAATTATGAAAATTTGCTTTAAATTTACCGCCAAAATTAAATACGTATAGCTTATTTCATTAAAACTGGAAATTTTGACATAAAACAACAAACCGACTCTTGAAATTATAATAAGAATTCATAAAACTTAAAATGGGGTCCCCCATTATTTTTTTATTTTAAATGAGTCATAATTGGTTTTAATTTAACTACAACTGATTTTCAGCGACACCTATTGCTATCTTTCTTACACCAGACTCTATAATAGCCTGCGCAAGAAAGATAGCAATATTGACGTCACAGTGACTGATAAAAATTTCAAACATATTGCAAAGTAATTAATAAAAAAATAATTTTTATATAACAAGTGGCTAAACAGTGCTTTTTTTCATGAGTTAGCCGTTTAAAGCAAGAGCGGTAGCTCACAAATGAAAAAATCTGATGTGGCCAACACCAAACCTCCCTCTAATTTAAATATACATACTTACATATTTAGTTATTGTGGAAACTGCATTAAGATCCATTCCATATAACTATGGTTCTATTTACTATTTTCTTTTTAAAACGTTACTATTATTAATTTGAAATGATTAGTTCTTTGACAGTGACATTTATCTGTCCGTTAAATACATTTGAGATAAGAACTGTGTACCCAAGGATTTTTGCTTGTTTAAAGGGTAGGCTCCGGGATTAAAATTATAGATAATTTTATAAATTTATCCATAAAATATATAGAAAAAGTATTTATGCAAATCTGTAGAAAATTTAATAATCTTTAATTTTTATAACACAAATCTTGAAAAAATAATATTTGAAGGTATTTTTCGAAGAAAATCTATTTTGAGCTTCAAGCACGGTGTAGTATCTATAGGTGAATGCACGACGTATTCCAATGCATAACGAAGAATGACTAACTGGGCTAATTAATACAGTTTGCCGCTAGATGTCAGGTTTTGTTGCGATCCGGTTTTTACACAAAATATTTAAAATATTAAATTATTCATATATAACGCATAATATTCTATATTTTCAATCATTACCTTTTATCTTTTGTCAGTTTTATGTATGTATTTTGTACAAATTCCATACAAAAACGTTTCTATACTTCCAGTAAAATTATAAAACAACATATGTTAAATGCACTTGACATTGACACCTTTCAATTAGAAATTTATTTTAGTACCTGTTTCTGTGGTTATAGTGTAGCTGGCTGCCGCTAAATTGCACCTTTTGGCACCTTAAAAAGACTATATTTCTATTTATTTGATCCATATCCTGTTGTGCATCTTGTAGCAAAACATTTTTTGTCAAATGGTAACGGGTCGCGTTAGCGCCATTTTGTTACCCAGTTACTTAGCCATGTCAACGCATCTCGTGCTCTCACCTATAGATACTACACCGTGGCTTCAAGTAACGTGCCATTTCCGGTTATCTGATATACATCAAAATCTAATGGTCTCTTCCCACATTAGAATAAGGTAGAAATACAAGATTTCAAAATTTTCTGAATGATAGTATTTGAGTTAGAGTGGAGGATCTACACATACATACACATATACACACAGACATCATCGTCAAAATGTTAAAATTATATTCTAGGGACCTTAAAACGTGGTCATTTACCAAAATCTCGATATGCGATTTTTAGCACGATCCCTATACCTCCCTTACCAAGGGTAGCGGGAGATAAAAAAGTACCATTTAGTCACGAGTTATATACCTACATAATGTTTTGCAACAAAAATGAGAGTATTACTTTGTACTGGTAATTTTTTTATTTCATAGTTTTTTTTATTTCAATTATTTTTTTATTTCACTTTTATGAAATGACACATTTTAGCCATTGAAAAGTGTGAAACAAAGACAACTTAAGAAGGTGGTGTTGCACAAGTTTTTTTTTAATCTTAATCATTATTTATTGAGTAATACTTAAACATAAAGTGTACATTTTACTATTTTTTTTTTTTTGTTATGGTGGAGGACCCCATTGTTTCAAGTTTTACATCGTTTGACTATAGATTTAAAGTTGTACAAATTTCCGTTAAAAGCGGAAGTGATACAAAATTCTTCCTAAAATCATCATATGAACCCCTTTGGTTAAAATTTGATCAACATTTTTTGTATTTTTCAAAATAAAATATTCTTGGCACGAGATATCGACGATACCCTGTAAAGTTTTTATAACAGCGCCGCAGAATGACGTCAGCATTTGACATTACCATACGAAAAGACATTTTTTAGCAAAATGAGATGATTAGTTCTTTTAATAGATTGAATGGGGCTTTGAAATGGTGTATTTGAAGAAAGCAAAAAACGGTAACAATCCTCGGATACAGCAGATAAAAAAGATGACCAGTATTTTATTTCCCTGCTGGCTCTTCATATTAAATGGACGCTAGATGGCAAAGCAATAGTAAACTATTATTCATGAAAGATGAGTATTCAAGGTCATTTGTGAGCCGTCTGATATAATATTACTTGTAGATAACTTCATTGCATTTTGAACCCATAAGCATGCAACATGAAAAACGAAGAGGAATTCATTTGAAAATTAGGTTTCTTTCTAAATAATGCCTTTCTGAAAGATTTATGTTCTTCATTTATATTTTTGCAAAATACAATAACATAGACTTAACTTATAAACCAAGGGATAATAATTTGATTAAACGTCAACGCCACTGGGTAAATATTAGCACAGAGGGCAGTGCAGTAGATAATTAGGTATCTGTAATTCTACGACATATGTCATTATTATTTATAGTGTGTTAGAAAGTAATGCCACTATTTACGTATATCTGCCACACCACATAAATTAAATAAACATAGGTCAAATAATCTTTCTCTTTCTAATACAAAATGTTGCTAAGCTACTGCTATAAAGTGATGTGTATTCTTTCTTAGAACAAATGACCTTGAATAGTCACCTTTCGTGAATAATAGTATATGAGTCTAAATTAATACAAAACACTATTTTGTACGGCTAGCACTACATTTTAAATGTTTTATTTTTTTGTCGATTCTTCTAGTTTTGGTAAAATAAGCTATACAATAACAGTATTAATTTTTAAATATAAACCAAATGTTGTTCTGCTATTATTAATAAAATATGCTTATTGCAATATAATCAATAAAAATAAAACATAACTTTTTTGAAAATAATTCAAAAAATCTATCAATCTTCCAAATTATATTAAATTTTACGTCTTTCCGTCATCTTTAATCATAAATGACCAAAGTTTCCACCAATCTTTAAATATTTTTACTACAACACAATAGATTATAGAAATTTCATAACAATTGTTGCAATCAAAATTATTACCGTAAATATATTTTCCTTGGCAATCGCTCACGCCAAGCTATCTCACTACTAAAAATTTGTCCGTATACGGAAAAAGAAAAGAAATTCAGTGTGAAGTGAAGAACAAGAAGAATCTTCCTCATGAACAAAGTGTGAAAACTTTGATCAACGCCATCTGTACACCAATCAGCAAACCATTTAGTGACCAACTGGCTAAAAACTTCTAGCAACATAAGTGTGTGTGTTTGTGTGTTACTTTACGTTCAAGACGTGGCTTCAGCAATACAGCTTGGCAGTAATATAAAAAAAGTGACAGAAAAGTGATGGTTAAAAAATTTGTTCCTGAAAATTTCGCGCCTTTTTTATTGGTTAGTGTGAAGTTTATGTCAATAAAGATGGCGCCAATGTCAATATGATTTATTGTAATACTACATTGAAACACACTACAATCATATCGCCTCGTTTATATTCATAATTATTTGGAATTTTTTTCTGTCTTATACTTTACTCACGTAATAAAATAGCTTGGTTTAGATAGGGATATAAATTCTGCTCTTTGATTGGTCAGAATGCAAACCTAGTTCACAAAAACGAAAAGAATAACTGTCAGTTATTAAATAAATCTACCTTAGCACAATATTTCTCCCGATAGATTCGCTAGTCAACTAGTTACTTTAACATTCAAAAGACTTTGAAACGTCAAACGAAATCATTCATTAAAATAAAAATAATAAATTTGGATTACATATTTGTTAAAACCGTTTGTTTTTTTGCACCTATTGTATATTTTTTTACATTTGTGCTTATACAAGGTGTAAATGAAATAAGTACATTAAATTTAACCAGTAATGTAACTCGTCGAGAGCAACAATATTTCTTAATATTTTTTTTTTCTAAATCTTCTGGTTTTTGAGTTAATTTTTTTTAAGATTTGTTTCAAATTTGGTTACCCGCCTATGGAAGCATCGCTGCTGCTCTCTGCTGTCTGAATTAAAGTTCGATAAACACAGCACAAAAATTGTCGGCTGGTAGTTGCAACCTTGCAGACACAGTAATTAATAAATAATCAACGGAAAACATACTTAGTATTAATAAATTCGTAGTAGTACAATTTTTAAAATAAAGAAATTTAAATTTTGAATAACAAAATTATAAAATTGTGTATTAAAACAGGTTTCTGAACTTGTGTGAATAGAGGAAGAGCATAGCTTGGTTGAGATGAGTTTTCAAGTGTCAACACGGCGAATCATAATAGTTTAAATACGTTATACAAAAAATGTAAGTACATACTCTTGTCCATTTAAACGAGGTGGGATTATATAAGGACCAATGACTCATCAATTTATTCCCCCCCAAACAATTAATGATATTGTTTGTTGAAAATTGTGTTTCCTTCTTGCAGTATGAGGAATTTGTGTTCAAATAAGTGTATTGTGCATTACTAAAGACTTTCTCTAATGCATCCAGCCCTAAAAGTGAACAATACAACCCATTCGCAAAATTGAAGTGCTGGAAAAAAAGAAATTTTTGCAGGTGGTATGGATGTAACTGTTGCTTTTTAAAAATATTCCAAATTGTCATATGTGGCATCTCATACTGTGAAAATATCGAAGATATTGTATGTTGTACAACATAAACGTGCGAATATTAGGAAGAGGATAATTTTTATGTAAATTCGTTGGCCTTGAGAACTTCACCATAGGTAATTACAATGTCTGATATTTGTAAACAAGCATTTTGCCAGAATTTTACCATAAACAAGTTCATTACTATTGTCAATATTTAATTGCAACAACTGACAAGACTGTCAATTGCTAAAACAAAATTTATCATAGCTACTGCATTAAATTATTAGAAAAGTATGTGGAACGACTCGTCAATTTACGGGGTTGAAAAAATGCTAAAAAATATGCGATTTCGAGAAAAAGTTATTAGGACATATTGTTGCTCTCGACGAGTTATATTACTGGTTAAATTTAATGTACTTATTTTATTTACACCCTGCATATTGTGCCATAACCATAAAAAGTAATGATTACACACAATAAAAGTTTGTACTTGGTAATACGTACTTAGGAGGATATCTGCCTGCTGCCATCTACGCTAAGCTTTGCGCTAAGGGTCTTATTAAGTGATATTAAACATGTTTTCTTGTAATACATTTTTATATATAAAAATATTTATTATTGACAAAGTTTGGTCTCACGAATTTAAATAATTTAATTAATGAGTGTAAAGCCGGTCGGCTCTCAAGCGCCATCTACTATTTTCTTACGTGAAATGAAGTATAGTATGAGATTAAGCCAAAAAAGGTATAATGTAAAACAAGCTTTATAACTTACTCGCCTTTATGTCAAATGATACGTCCATTAAATTTAGCGAGAAAAGGAAATAATTAGTGAAGTATATTTTATTTGTTTATTTATAATTTTCACTATGTTATGTATACAGGCTGACACTGAAAAACTGGCCACTCAATTTTTTTTATTTATAATTTTTTAAATTTTTTTTATTTATTTGTAAACTAGGCTTAGGGGCTCACAAATCATAGTATTTGGCATGATGGTAGCGCTTCCGGTTTAACCGGAAATGACATTAACTTACATATTTCAAATGGAGCATCTATATGTTTTTATATATTTGGAATCTACGTAAATTTACGAATTTAACACTATGATTGAAGTGCATTTTTATTGAAGAAATAAACTACAAAAACGTAAGAGAAAATTATGAATAATGAGCGTGTTTCACATTTTTTTAAAAGTATTTTAAATGAAAGTTTAAGCTATATTTTTCACAGTAATATAAAAAATAATAATTTTCGTAAGTAATTAAATAAAATTATTGGCGCCAGGACGTCATTCATAGCCAATAGGAAAACAGTTTACGTAATTTATATAAATAAAAGTAGGCGATAGTTTGATGACACATTCTGTTTCAGATCACGTGACATTTTCAAAATATTACTCAAAATTCAATAATTAATAGATGTTTCAATTTAACGGCTATCTCTTTCTATCGCTGCAAATAGTAAGTAAAATGGCGCCAACATCTGCCTGTTGGGCTGTCAAAAATATTGCAGTCATTAAAATTCTTGTATTCTGGG
This sequence comes from Harpalus rubripes, assembly GCA_963082715.1. Classification (NCBI taxonomy): domain Eukaryota; kingdom Metazoa; phylum Arthropoda; class Insecta; order Coleoptera; family Carabidae; genus Harpalus; species Harpalus rubripes. Next base: position 37,105,348 of record OY720461.1, on the reverse strand, counting down.
TGAAAATTTATATCGTTAGACTAAATGTCTGGCTTCAATAAAAGCTCTTGTAACTTCTTTCAAGAAGTTTTTTGAAGTTGTCTGAGACTTTTCTCACATTTTACGCCTAATTTTTTTAGAAACAAACGCCATGGGTATCATGACAAGCGTGTATCCATGACCCCCACCATTTGTTTTTACTATGCGCAGATCCCCATTGCGCATATATCTTCTATCTGTTTAAATTGAAAAGGTCTATTGTAAAATATCTGATGGATATTTCGTGATATTTTCAAATTTGAGGCTCTTTAAACAACAATATCTTTTAAAATTTAGTACATAGAATCTGCTAATCCATGATATCAGGAAGGCTGTGAAAATAGTTGAGTAATATTTAAGTTATTTATTTATGGGGTCTCGTGGCCGCGTGCCTGACTATCAGGTCGTGAATCTGGAGAACCGGGTTCGATCCCGACCGACGCCAAATATTTCCCATTTTAAATGGCACAAAATTGACCCCTGTGGTGCAGCAATGAGTGCCCGTGAGGTGACGCATGGTAAGCGCCCGCACGGTGCAAATATTTCATCATTACCGATATCTGTGTACAAAGCAGATTGGCACACCCACCAATGGGTAACAAGCCGTGATGATATATTTATTTATTTATTTATATTTAAGTTAATCGTTTAAATATAGTCCGTTCGCCGAAACGAGAGAAATTGGAACTAACCCGGGATCCGAACCAAGTCATTCTTATTGGTCGACGATGACAAATTTGAAGTTGAATCTTTAAATTTGTTACCATCGACCAATAAGAATGACTTAGTTGGGACTATAGTAAGTTGTTTTTGTAAGATTCTATATTTTGTTACAAAAAAATTATCAATTTGTTGTCATAGTCTACTCGATATGGCTTACTATGTTAATTATTAATCATTTTCTTCAAGCATATCGTTGAATTCGTAATTTTAAATAGATATAAAAATATATAGGTGTCCATTTGAAATATAAAAATTAATGTCACTTGCGGTTAAACCGGAAGCGCTACCATCATGCCGAATACCATGATTTGGGAGCCCTTAACCCTACTTTACAAATATATCAAGAAAAATATAAATTAAAAATAAATATTTGAGTGGCCTGTTTTTTAATGTCATTCTGTACATTCGTTAAAAAGTTAATTGTTGCAATTTTGTTGCTTTAAATTAAATGTTATATACGTCACTAATATTTCCCGCCTTTTTAAAAATAATTGATAAACATATTCCATATTTTTCACCAAAATAACCTTAATGAAACAATGAAACAAAAGGGTAACTGTTGTTCTTCAATAAAAAAATGGCGGGAATCTCTGATGACGTAACTTCACACTATCTGCAATCTAATTGGCGTGGATTTTGGCGGGAACCGTCTCCTCTGACGTGGTTAGTTCTCATTGGACAGTGAAATGTGAACAGATTTAGGTTTGTTGAGTTCGTTAAACGTGAATACAAACGCTATGATTTACGCGCTTAGCTTTTGGCAGCAACTAGACGCACTTATAACCAGTGAATACCCAGAGTAATAATAGAATATAAATATTTGTGACTAAATGCCGGCCATCTTGTGTTTAAAACATTTAAATTTTATATACAGTCAAATCATCGTATTATAATAGTTGATATTTAAACGAGACTAGTTAGATAAAGGATGGTAATGAATTTAGTGCTTATTGAAGAAAAGTAGAAGATTTTTTTTATTAACTAGAACGAAAATTGTTGACAAATTGTCGCATTGCAACTGTTGTAACAGCAGTTCACAAAATTTTGTATATAATTTTTTAGTTTACTTGCAATTAAAATTATACAAAAAATAATTGGTATATCGTATTCTATACATCCGTATAACTATTGTACATTAAAAGAAAATGTATAATAAAGTAAATAAATAATGGGACACTATAATGACAGAACATATTTTCTGCTCTTTGTTATTACTTTATTACAAATTTTTATTTTGTTATTTATGTCAGAGACGTAAACATATTATAAAATCTGTCTTTTTATAAAACGCCTAGAAATTTTAAAAAACGTGGCCATTGTTGACTTTTGTGGCCATAAGCTGTTTGTCGTTATATAAAAGGCCCAGACCATAGGCTACTTGCGTGATACTGAAAATCTGACATCTATCACCATTACCTAAAGTAATGTTAATTTTTAAAAAAATATTTGTTTTTTAATAAATTAAGAAAGAAGATTTTCTTTGACGTCATTATTTTGAACTGGAAAAAGGGAAGCATATTTAAGAATGTAACCTGTAGATGGCGAGCGAGTGCGAGTTTTAATATGATTTTGACATTAGTTAATTTTTCTGTCACTGTTTCTCTTAACTAAAACTAATATAATTACCCCTTAACCTTAAAATTAAATTTAATAAAAACTAAATACGTATTTCGAGAACTAAGTTCTCATCATCAGTAGTACAACAAGGGAAAGTTAAACAGAGTAATCAAGATTACTCAACATGTCAACCATGCCAGAGGTCTAACAACTGCTACCGATGTTATGGCTTTACGGCCATTCATTGGTTCGGCGTAATTCTACGTCATATATGCCGGTAATTTATATATTAAAATTTCATTAATTTTTTTCTGGCCAATTAATGAAAATTTTGCCAAAAGAAAAAATATGAGTAGCAGGTTTTTATCGTCTCTTCAAAAATATTAAATAAAAAAGTGACACGCAAGTAGCCCATTGTAAAATAAGTCAACGAAGATTTACGGGCCGCGTTTTATAAAATGTGCAGACGTTTTATAAAAAGACGGATTGTGTAATCTGACTATAGTCAGAAAAATTGACTCTGTTGGGCCCAGCAATAAAAATATAAATAGCATTTTGCAGGGAGTCAATTCAATGTATGATTTCATTTCAACTGAGCGGCACAAATAATGGTGCATTGGCAATTCAATGTAAAAACAAGCAACAAATACGATATTTATATTTTTATTGTAGAACCCGACAGTCAATTTTTTTACTATACCACATATACAAAATTTGAGATAATAAATAAGTTGCTTCCTGTTGGCATTCCATTATTTATTTGCTTTACTGTACATTCTTGGCATTTTGTTAAATGATTCCACTATTGGACTATTAATTGTAATATAAGTAAACGCCTTATATCCTCAAAGTACAGACAAAAATTTGTAAGACATAATGGCCCGTATTCCGAGCGCATTTTACAATAAAAGCGCTTTTATGGAACACACTCTTCATAAGAATATAATGTAAAAGCGCGCTCTATAATAGCACTTTTATTGTAAAAGTGCGCTCGGAATACGAGCCTCTGTTACCAGATTCCGTTACTGTACTATAATAAGTGTATTACAAGTAAACACCTTAAATTATGAAGGTATACCAAGGAAGGTATAAATCTGTACAATAGGGTAGTTCAGTAATTACGTCATATGCAGCGCGCTTCATTTATTTAAACTATTGTACTACCGGTAAACACATCTTTCAAAGTGAACCTTATTGCCACAGCAAATAAGAACTATAATTTTAAACAGTTCATTTCGTCGCCAATATCTTACTTAATTAAGAAAAGTTAGCTATTTAAGCTATCATTCAGTTAAGTTTGAATATTACCCTTTCAATTAAACAAAACATATTACCCTAATTTATAATAACAACTATTCTATTTAAGTTTAAAAAACTGCATGGAATTACATGTTCGTTCAATCTCGAAGATGTTCGTGAAACATCGCCTGAAGCTGCCGGAAGTGTCCGTTTGAAAGACAGTGAACCATTTTTAGGTTACAGAACCCTAAGAACACGACATATTATTAATATATTAACGTGGATAGACCGAGTTATTTACGTCCTTAAACTTAAAAAGAAGAAATCTAAAGTTCTGAAAAGAACTGATTTGAAAATCTTCAAAAACGCTAACAAACAAAATCTCAGTCGGTATGCCGGTAAACTCTCGCATATGCTTGAAGCTGCGCAAACTTTGTTATTCTGTAGTTCAGATTGTGCAGAGTTGATTTCAAATTGAAATAAAACCTTTGATATTTATTAATGTGTATACATTGTATTACGAAGTAATAGAAAAATGTTTATAATTCAATGTTATTAATATTTCGGAGTTAACTTCTTCATAATAACAATAATATCAGCATCAAATTACAAGCCTTTAAATTCTAACCCTTATGTGTTCTGTCAATAGAGACCACTTTGAAAGTATCGTTTTTGCTTAGGACAATGCTTCATATTTCGCGCTATACTCTGACGTCACACTATTCTACCCCATTGGGACCCGCAGAATCCGTTAGCGGCGCTGTAATCGCACCTGTCATGGCGGCCAGTAGGATTATGTTAAACGAAACCATGTTTCTTTAGGTTTACATAATTTGACTTGTCTTACTGGCCGCCATTAATTTACTTCCCTATAATTCCGCTGATGTCGCATGCTATTCTGCGGGTTCCAATATAGGTAATACAGTATATAAAATACGAAAACTTTTTCGTTTTTCGGTGCGTACGACAATTTTCGTTCTAGGAAATAAAGAATATCTGGCTAAGAAATAGGGCTGTATAGCGCTCGATATTTTTACAACTGGGTAACTTGTACAAAATTGTTGCATTTGATTGTACACTAGCACCCTGTTGACACAAAACACAACTAAATACACCAATAAATTGTCTACAGCTGACAAAATTAATCTTCAAGATTTCAGACATAAAGCCTATATTTTAAATACGAGTTTTAAAGACAATTTGTATGGTGTGTTTGGCACAAAACATTGGACACAAACACACATACAATAGGAAAGTAAAGAGCACTGGAAGCCAATGATCGAACGATTTCGATTTTTAACTAAATTTGTACATAGCTACTCTAATACCTTATTATGGTTAATGTTAACGTGTTTATTATTAATTAATTGCTTATTAATATTGGTTAATGATTATTATTAATTATTTTTATGCACTGTGGTTAAAGTACGAACATACATAAAATGATAATAAATTACACACGAAGATAAAAAAATTATACTAGATAAAAAGCTTCTAAATAATATTTGAAACTTTATTTGACATATAGTACGATCAATTTTCAATATATTGTACTATTGAGATTTTCAAATAAGAAAACGTTAACTAGCGGCGAATATTAGAACTACGAACAGTGGTACACATTTGATATTTACATGAAACTACACCTATATGACTGCAAAAACTCTAATATACATACTTGAATTATAAATAAAAATTAATAATAAAAGAAAATAAAATAATAAGACAGCAATTCTACGCTTACGAATGTCAACCTAAAGTGTACCATTGTTTAATACCAGCAGCGCCATCTCTTGATACTTGAAAATCCCAATAGTGCATCACTATTAAGTGTAATTTGAAACCACTCCATGACTGATAAAGTTTAACATAGAATATCATATCTTTAACTGTGAATGGAACACAGAACACATGTTTTTAAACATTTACAACTTTGGAATTTAAATTTTTAAATTGTATTTCTCTATACAGGTTGTTTTACAACTACGGGTACAAACTTTAAGAGCTTTTAGTACAGACCAAAATAAGTAAAAAAAAAAAAAACTTAATCAACCCTTGTCTAAGTTTCTCTGAATGATGTTAACTGGCTTATTCTGCAAGAATGTCGTTTTCAAAAAGCGTATTCTGTAAAACCAATGTCGTTATATTGAAATCGTATTGTCGTTATTTTAAGTAGTTCATGAACGATAACGATTCACTTGTCGTTATTCAATCCGTAAATGTCAAATGTTAGCAAATGGAAGGGTTAATTAATTTATTATTTATATTTATTCAGGAAAAAATGGAAAATAGGTAACAAAACATTTATTCATGTATCATATATATAATTAACAACCATATTTAATGACCTTCATTTCGATACGCAATTTTTTGTTTTAGACGGTTGGTACTAGATGACGTTTCTTTAACACATTTTTACCTAATTTATTTTTAGTTAATTGACGATTCATTTTAATAATATAATGTCGAAATTATTATTTTTTTTAATTTATTTAGGGAAGATTATTTACATGAAAATGTACAAATGGTTACAAATATAATCACAAATTGAGTAAGTAAATGTTATTGTAGAAGGCGCAAAATATAAAAAATAGTATAAAGAACTCATTTTATAAGACTTTGTTTCGCACTTGTCAATTAGAAAACTCGCTAACGCTCGTTTTCTAAATTTTGACGCGTGCGAAAAAAACATGTCTTATAAAACACGTTCTTTAGTATACTATTTTATGATTATATTTATATCTCTCGGAAACTACTAAAAGTTGTGGAACACCCTGTGTATCTTTTATAATAAATTGATCATTGAACAAAACTATACAATCCTCATGAATATTGAGCGTACTATAGCTTGCTTCGTGTGGAATTTATTTCCTTATATCATGTGACATACTGTACTTATTATATTATACACTATCACAACGTATATTGGCAATTTTTTAAAGAAACATGCCCTATAAATAAAATTATTGAAAGTAAGTGGATTGTGAAGAGTCAACATGTAAATTCATCAATTATCAAAAGACTTTGTCTACGAAAACAAATAAAATTGTGTAAACATTTATTCAAAGTGTTATTGTGAACATTATTCGAATTTTCGAAGTTTTCGGTATATTAAACAATTTGTCTGTTTTGTTATGTCAATTGTTTTTATATAAGTGCATTTAACCAATTATATTCCGAGATAATATTTTCGGTGTTGCGAATATCCTATTTTTTAAAAATTTAAAAAATATTAGTTCTAGCTAAATATTTTTATAAAATTTACGCGTTTAGTAGTTTGCAAACGTAGACATATTTTATTATAAGTAGGCAAAATTAGAACGGGTTTAATTGGTTAAATGCAGATATAAATTAATAAATACTGTGCAATAGACGCTAGACAAAACCACGGTGAAATTCTGTACAAACGAAAAATATTCTAAATACGTACTCATAAATAATAACAGATCTCCAAACAGAATTTTGCCTAGCGGTTGCCTAGAAAATATCAGGGATGTATTCAGTTTGAATGTCCCATTATGAATGTTCCATCTTATGCATGCGTCTTTGCAATATTGAATAATAGTACATTCATTTGAAAAATAATAAAATTATTAATAAATAAACATATTTCAGTCTTGTACACCTAATTTCAAATACATACGCTCAAGTTATAAAAAATTATTTGTACGTTTTTTCTATTTACCAATACACTTGAACAAATAATCATAATAGGGTATTGTCTCATTATTATTATTTATTACGATGCTTATTTTTTGACATTTCTTACAACCAATGAAGTGTTCCATTTTGTGTCACGTGTCTGCGTTTTAACCAATCCTGTCATTATTATACTGAGAATAAAGCTCTAGAGATTATTTCCGGGAATAATCTCTGTAGCGTAAAATGAGCGAAAAAGACCAATTTTTGTGCCATTTCTGGTGAGGAAATAAACCAAAAAATTATAGAAACCACTTTTAGAAATACCATAATAACACTATTATTCACGAAAGATGACTATTCAAGGCCATTTGTAAGCCGTCTGATATAATATACTTGCAGATAACTTCATTGCATTTCGTATGCTTAGGCGTGCAACATGAAATATTTATGGACACATTTTAACTGAAGAAATAGGAGTAATTCATTTGAAAATTATGTTTCTTTCTATATAATGCCCTTCTGAAAGATTTATGTTCTTCACTTATGTTTTTGCAAAATTCAAAAACATAGATTTATCTATAAACCAAGGAATAATAATTTAATTTAAACGTCAACGCTACTGGGTAAATATTAGCACAGAGGGCAGTGTAGTAAATAATTAGGTATCTGTAATTCTACGACATACGTCATTATTATTTATAGTGTGTTACAAAGTAATGCCACTATTTACGTATATCTGTCACACCACATAAATTAAATAGATATAGATCAAATAATCTTTCTCTTTCTAATACAAAATGTTGCTAAGCTACTGCTGTAAAGTGATGTGTATTCTTTCTTCGAAGAAATGACCTTGAATAGTCATCTTTCGTGAATAATAGTTTAATAATTATATCTTTTGATTATTTATTTTGCATTGTTAAAGTGTGTTCTAGTTGTCAAAAAAGGCTTACCAACTGAGCCATGTAAATGAATGAAGCTAGTTAATTACGACACTAGATAACATGACAGCCTGATTCCGTCGTTTTAAACTTGTGGATAAAAAAAAATATAATTAAATATAATTCGAGTGTTCGATAAATTCGAAAATAGTTTTCTAGATTTTTCTCAAACTTGTTGCCATTTGGCAATAGCCACTTAAGCCCTACGGGTTAGTTTCGAACAATCTGTCAAATTATTTTCAATTTATTGTCACTCTCCTGTTATAATTATTGAAAAATATTGCACAAACTTTCATTTAAAATACTTTTTGAAAATTGTGAAACTGGCTCATTATTTTATAGTCAAAGATGCTAAATTGAAATTCAATACTGATTCACATTTAATTAAAAATCCAGTATATCCAATTATCAAATTTCCTAATTTTCTCTTGTAACACGAGCTTTTAATGAGTTGAAGAGTAAATTTGTTTTTTGTAATATAATATTGTCACTCGTAATTAAGTACTTTTTTACTTCCTTGTACAAAGTAAAGGAAGTATTGTAATCGCCAAAAATTTCGGTTTTCAGATTCCAACAGAAATATCCATTTTGACCATTCCTAAATCCATTTTGACTAATTTCGTTGTGACGTCGTACGTAACTCAAAAACGGTAAATCGTAGAAAGTTGAAATTTTGTATTTAGGATTGCTATAACATCTAGTTGTGCACCTCCCTTTTTGGTCATTACATAATTTCCAGAAATGGAACTTTACTTGAAGCCTATAATAGATTTTAATGAAAAACTATTATAAAATATAATCCAAAACTTTTCAAATTTGGTATATAAGACTTTTATGTCAATGGGAATAACATAAACTATTATTCACGAAAGATAACTATTCAAGGTCATTTGTGAGCCGTCTGATATAATATTACTTGCAGATAACTTCATTGCATTTCGTATGCATAGGCGTGTGATATGAAATATTTATGGACACATTTTAACTGAAAAAATAAGAGTAATACATTTAAAAATTATGTTTCTTTCTAAATGATGCCCTTTCTGAAAGATTTATGTTCTTCACTTATGTGTTTGCAAAATACAAAAACATAGACTTATTAGCACAGAGGGCAGTGTAGTAGATAATTAGATATCTGTAATTCTACAACATATGTCATTATTATTTATAGCGTGTTAGAAAGTAATGCCACTATTTACGTATATCTGTCACACCACACAAATTAAATAGACATAGGTCAAATAATCCTTCTCTTTCTAATACAAAATGTTAAGCTACTGCTATAAAGTGATGTGTATTATTTCTTCGAACAAATGACCTTGAATAGGCATCTTTCGTGAATAATAATTTAGTAGATTTTGGTTAAAATAGACTAACCGGAAGTGATATATTACCTAAATTATTAACAGTTTTTCTTGAATAAAATGGTTTTATTTTGATTTTAGAAATAAATGCTTCAAATAATAGATTTAAAGAATTAAATTCTGCGTCTAGCACATCCAATATTATTAAATAAGCCCTTTGTATAAGCGAGATGTGTATATTTAAAAATTATATACTTTTTGGTTTTTGTAATAAAGCTTGCTATGGATTAGGACAAAAAAGTATAAAAAATAATATTATGTTAAATTACGGCAATTTTATAATTGGGTTTATACGAGTATTTCATGTTGGTCTTGCGTACAAGGAGGTCGTGTGATTTTTTTTATAATACATGTGATGATCATTGTGGTGCTCTTTTCACGACAGCTTTGAGAACTCGTGAAATGAGGCCTGCTAAAAGTTCTCAATTAATTTTTGCATTCCTACAAAAATGCAAATTCCCATTTATTACTCCATTTTGAAACCAAGTATAGTTTGAATATTATTGTAGTTAGATGGTCACCCCATACAATAATTACAAAGAAACGTTGCATTGTTCCACTCTGTTGGACATTTATATCGTTATATCCATATACCCCCTTAATTTGTACATACATACAAACACGCACCTGGTACATGCTTCCGTTAGTTCCACCTGTCGTTCTCATAAACTAACCCTACTTTCGTTTTCTATCCATCGATCAAACACCTGCTTATACTTATGCCCTCCTATTTCGCCCACAACACTATCATACTACCCACATCACCCTCAGTAATGCGTAGCACGGCCTGGCCGAATGGTGCCTACCGCCCACGTGGGGACTTCGCCTCGCAAGAGGGCCCAACACCCTTAGAGACAATATCAGGGGTGCTGCAAGTTAGGAGTGGTGTTTTTGGGCATAAATGGGTGTACAAGTTGAATGAAACCAGAAAGAGGAAAAAATATTTTAATGGGGTGAAATTTGTGGATAAAGTGGTTATTTTGGCAGGGTTGGTAGTGGTGGTTGTTATGGTTGTAGCGCTAGTGGTTGTTTTTGGTAAGTTACGCTCAAAAAAAAGAATGAGGACGAAAGAGATATGTTCAGACCTTCATTTTTCGTTCTCATTGGTTATACAGCGTGTTCAAAAAAAATCCTCACTCGGAATAGGCTATGAACAAAGAAACGTAGATATCTCAATTTAAAAAGTATTTAATAAGCCGGTTTCACATATTTTAAAAAGTATTTTAAATGAAAGTTTTAGCAATATTTTTCATGGTAATATAAAAATAATAATTTAATATTATTTTCGTAAATAATTAAATAAAAAGATTGGCGCCAGAAATAGTCATGAAAAACAACCCCCCACTCCTGTGACGTCGGATCACTTAGGCTGGTAGCACGAGCGTGGTTCTAACACCGGTTTTAACTCAAACCATACCAACGACTTGGCGCATACTTCAGGGTTACTAATAAAATCAGTGTTGCCAATGTTCTGAATAAACCGAAAATATACTGACAGCCGTAGTCAATAAATTAGACGGCATTATTTAAAACAGTTTAATATGATTTTTGTTTTGCCTTCTTTGTAGTATAAACAATTTAAAATAATGAAGCCAAATTTATTGAATTTAGTTGTCAATACATTTTCGAGTCAATCAGTATATTGGCAACACTGATTTTGTTAATAACCCTGAAGTATGTACCAAGTCGTTGGCATGGTTTTAGTTAACACGGGTGTTAGAACCACGCTCGTGCTAGCAGCCTTAGTGTACGTCATTCATAGCCAATAGGAAAACAGTTTACGTTATTTATATAAATAAAAGTAGGTGATAGTTTGTCACATGTTAAACTGTATGTGCTCTGACGTCACATTCTGTTTCAGATCACGTGACTTTTTCAAAATATTACACATATTTCAATAATTAATTGTAAAATATCTAATGGATATTTCGTGATATTTTCTAATTTGAGGCTCGTTAAAGAATATCTTTTAAAATTTAGTACTTAGAAGTCATATAAATAAATTTGCAACAGCCCTATTAAATGTCAGTTTGAAATGAGATATTGTCAAATAATGTTATCTAAAATAAATTAAGTTTTCCTTCTTGAATATCGATAAGATTTTTTAAAGTTTTTAGAAACAAACGCCATAGATCTGTTGTTTTTACTATGCGCAGATCCCTATTGCGCATATCTTCTATCTCTTTAAATTGAAAAGGTCCATTCTATCATACTAAGTAAGCGGCAAATGACAAAATCTTATGGAGCGGCACACTACAGCCATTTTTGATCACTGTATAATAACTCCGAGTTAGAAATTTTTTTGAACACTGTATTACTGTGCACAGATGACGTCATAAAAGTTTTAATAATGTTTTTCTCAAATTTTATTAACAACAAATTTACAATAAGACGGGTACATTATTTTTAACACTTTATTATTAGTTAAAATTTTCTCTAAATTTTATCAAGTTATAATGTTTTAATCGTCACTAGTTCAAAATAAAATTTACGAACTACATCATACTTAAAAACAAATAAAATTAAGTGCAAAATGCATATAACTGATGAGTAACGTAGCTAATAAATCATTGTTATCTTTAGTGCAATAATATACGTTTTGCACGATTTGTACACATACCTTTGAAATCATAAATGGAATAAACTTTGACAACAAAATTAATGGCTAGCAAATTTTCTCTGACTCAGACAAAATCATAATTTATGTTTCACGTACGTGACTCAGTCATGTTTATATTTTAAATTTATTGGGGGAAATATATTAATTTACATAATTAGATTAGAGAAAATATACGAGCTCAAACCCATATTTCGGCCGGTCACTATCAACATACTATAAACAAATTATAAAACCTACGCAAATGGTGAGAAATTTCTACAAATTTCTTTCGACAACTTTAAATATAGATTTTAAATTTCATAAAAATGAATATGTTATACAAGTATTTTTGCTATTTAATATTGAATTACATCTTTTTATTAGTAATACCAGCTTTAATTCTATTAGGCATTGTATGCCTAAGCCTTGCAATTTTTTTCATTGTACCAATGAGGCGCGGGCAAACACGTAACTTTGACAAGTGCTTGTGGGACCCCACAAGGATGCCAAGTATACTATTATTCACGAAAGATGACTATTTATGGTCATTTGTTCGAAGAAATAATACACATCACTTTATAGCAGTTGCTTGGCAATATTTTGTATTAGAAAGAGAAAGATTACTTGACTTATGTCTATTTAATTTATGTGGTGTGGCAGATATACGTAAACAGTGGCATTACTTTCTAACACACTATAAATAATAATGACGTATGTCGTTTAAATCAAATTATTATTCCTTGGTTTATAAGTTAAGTCGATGTTTTTGTATTTTGCAAAAACATAAGTGAAGAACATAAATCTTTCAAAAAGGCATTATTTAGAAAGAAACATAATTTTCAAATGAATTACTCCTATTTTTTCAGTTAAAATGTGTCCATAAATATTTCATGTTGCACGCCTAAGCATACGAAATGCAATGAAGTTATCTGCAAGTAATATTATATCAGGACCTTGAATAGTCATCTTTCGCGAATAATAGTTTATACAGATTTATGTTCAAAAAAAATCCTAACTCGGAGTAGGCTATGACCAGTGAAACGTATGTCTGATCATTATTTAATTCTCAAGTTGTCAAAATTGATCTTAAAACGTAATTTTAAGGAGAAAAGACAATAAAGAAGAATACAGTATATTGATATTCTCTGTTTTCTAATTTGTTTCCATTGCTAAAATAAGATTCAAGAAGAGAAGCTTTGATTTCTCATATCTCATGTCAAATTGACATTTAATTAAATATTATTAAATTGACATACGTTTCTTTGTTCAAAGCCTACTCCGAGTTAGGAATTTTTTTGAACACACTGTACCTTGCATGTATTGCCAAATCAATTTAAGCGTATGCTCTGTTTCACTTAAGCAATACAGTAGATGGCACTGGCAACAGCGCAAATCTGAAGTAGCCGAAATTACATTGGGTAAACTTGTCTTTTATCTTTAATTTAAGCCAATCAGAAAGGTCAAAACTATTCCCTATGCTCCGCAATACTGAATGGCTTAAATGGAACAAGTTATAAAATTAATAAATAAAATTGTAAAACTAGTTATTATTAATCAATATCATATTGTTTTATTTGCTGACACATAAAACTTAATTATTAAATTAATTTTTATAAAAATAAAGCGTTCAACATGAACTGATGGTTTCCTCAAATTTAGCGCGCCAAGAAATCTTTGTATCGTAGATGCTAGCACTAATCGCCGTATTTTTATATAAATATATTAAAAATTAAGTTTATGTGTCAGAAAATAAAACAATATGATATTCATTAATAATAACTAGTTTTACAATTTCATTTATTAATTTTACACTTAAATATGGGATTACAGCTCAATCGAATTAAGAGAAATTAGCAAAAAATAGTGAAAGTATATATATATATATATATATATATATATATATATATATATATATATATATATATATATATATATATATATATATATATATATATTATTTTGATTGGCGACTCAAAGACCGCCTATAAATATATAACGAATACCGAGTTAGGGGCGGAGCTTACTACCAATGGAAGTAGAGAAATTCAAATAGCGGAGGCGTGGCTATCAGTCCAGTAGTGCAATTCTCAAAAAGTTTTTATTTGAATATAAATATTTTGCATTAAACTTAATAATTTAAATACATTTCCAATTATAAAACATGTCGACTTGTACAGTATAATAATATTCATTTATATTTTATAAATATAATTTAGAAATAGCATATATTTCAAGAACATTTAGGTCCACGAAGAAAATAGTTTGATATAAAAACTTATATACGTGATGTCACATCTATATTTTCAAATTTCGGAGGACTATAACTTGCTTATTAATACGAATTTTTTCACCGGATTTTCACCGACAGTCTTAGTTTTACTTATACGTTCAGATGAAACTATAAAAAAAATGGTGGTATACCCTATTGATTTGGCAACACAGGCAATGTACACAAGCTGTATACTTGGCAACGTTGTGGGGCCTACAAGCACTTGTCAGTCACGTGTCCGCCCGCGCCTCTTAGTAAAGGGTCTCGGCAGAAGCTAAGTCTGGGCAAGAAGATGGCCCTTAAAATGCCAGTCGAACTATTATCACCACTCATTTGACCCAAAAAAAATTTAAAGTTATATAAGTCTATATTTAAATAGTAGAAATAATTTTGTATATACTTTAGGACCAAAATATATAAACAAAATAATATCAACAAATGCTACCTCCAACAATTGGCAATATCAACTATCTTCCAAGATTCAAAATAAAATAAAATTAATATTCAGTATTTCTACAAGTTCCTTCAAACAAAAAAATAAACAAAATATTACAGTACAACAAATAAATGATCGTCTACAAATTAAAGTAAGTCAAAAAATTTGCATCACTACAGTAAATAATATTTTTATCATTTTTCAGCACAATATTTCTGCGCCAAGTTGCGAATCATGCCTGAAAACTGAAATCTGCCTGCAGAATTCTTCAGCAGCTTATCCTAAATGTGTTTCTGTAAAGGATCCGAGAGATCCTACAGGATGTGGAGGACTATGTAAATTAGAAGTCCAATTTTGTAAGAAATTGAATTCTACGCTTAATATTTTTGGATGTATTGATATAGAAACGTTAAAATGTAGCGAAAATGAATGGAAATGTTCTAAAACTTTAATGTGTATAGCGAGGAATCAAACATGTGATGGGCTTATTCATTGTCCTGACAAATCAGACGAATTTTTTTGCGGTAAGAAATATTTTTTAAAAATTATTTATATATTTACTCAATGGACCTTTTCAATTTAACGGCTATTTCTTTCTATCGCTGCAAATAGTAAGAAAATGGCGCGAACAACTGCCAGTTGGGCTGTCAAACGAAACGTCAAAAATATTGCAGTCATTAAAATACCTGTATTCTCAGTGAAAATTTGCATCGTTAGACATTTCGATAAGATTTTTTAAAGTTATCTGAGATATTCTCACATTTTACCTCTAAATTTTTTAGAATCAAACGCCATAGAACTCAGTTGTTCTTACTATGCGCAGATCCCCATTGCGCATATCTTTTATCTCTTTAAATTGAAAAAGTCCATTTCAAATTATTTGAATTACGTTCGACACGGACTACCGTCAGCGTGTAAAATAGACAACCTGTTCTACTTGAATGCAAATAAAATGTGAAAGAATTTTGAATATAGTGACAAGATATTATGAATGTATTTTATTTCTTAATCCAATATAATTATTTTAAACGCTTGATTATATTTTTCAGAGTGTGATCTAAGGAAAAATTTTCGCTGTACCGGTAACATATCATGTATCCCTAACTCGAAAAGATGCAATGGAGCCGTCGATTGTTGGGATGCAAGCGACGAATTAAAATGTACAGGAGGTAATGTAATTTTCAATGATTACTATATGTTCTTATTGATTTTCAATATGTGACTCATAAGTTATACAGTGTGGGACTAAAACACGTCGATTTTAGTTTTTAAAAATACACATTAATATGTGGGATTCAACTTCAGACATTTATTTGCTTTTTGGTTATCACAAAAAAAATCTGGTGCGGCCAACACAATACCTCCCGCCATTTACAGCCCGAGTCACAAAAAAGATTAATGGGTCGATTCTGTTCACGTCTGTAAATCTTACAGATCAGTAAATTTGTAAATAATGAACAAAATCGCAACAAAAACTGCACTCTTATGTATAATTTTATATTAATCAACAAAAATAGATGCATTTTTGTCAAGTTTTTACAGATTTACAGATCTGTAAGACTTACAGATGTGAACAGAATCGACCCATAAGTTAATCCTTATTTTTGGATTAGTGAACTTAACTCTAATTTTGACAGTTTATTTCTTAAAATATGGTCTAATCTGATCCAAGTAACTACTTTTTTTTAAACCCCTCAACAGGATTAAATCCCAATTACAGAGTGGGTTCACATTCACACACATCCATGCCTTAGTGGGATTCGAACCCAGAGCCCCGAGGGCACTCATGACATAAGGCGTTGCTCTAACCATTGAGCCACCGGAGCTATAATAAAATGAAGATTAAATTTTAAATACCGGGATAGAATAGAATTCACTAATCCAAAAATGAGGATTAGCTTAAATATTTTTGAGAATCATTAATTTTATTAATCTAAATACATACCTACATATTTACTTATACTGGAAACTGTATTGAATTCCTTTTCTATTGTTCTATTTACCTTTTCCTTTTTAAAACGTTACTAATATTATTTTGAAATGATTAGTTCTTTGATAGTGACATTTATCTGTCAGTTACACACATTTGAATAACTGCGTTTTGTTTGTTTAAAGCGTATGCTCTGGGATTTAAATTATAATTTTATAAATTTAGCCATAAAATATATAGAAAAGGTATTAATGCAAATCAATAGAAAATTTAATAATCTTTAATTTTTATAATAACATTAATCTCAAAAAAATAACATTTAAAGGTATTTTTGAGCTTCTATTAAAGTGTCATTTCCGGTTATCCGATTTTCACCAAAATCTAATGGGCTCTTTTCCATTACTGTAGTTGTAGTAGCAAGCGTGATGTCATAATGGCGAGAAACAAGACTTGTGCAAAATAAAAAATTATGGAAGATTTAAATTTAAAAATACTTTCATCATTTTATTCTTAATAATTTCATTCCAGACTGCGGATTACTGAATATTCCATGCTATAATGGCCAATGTATTCCAAAAGAAAAATGGTGTGATGGTGTATTTGATTGTAACGACAAATCCGATGAACCATACGGTTGCGTAAAAGCGAATTCAAATGTAAGATAAACAAAAATAAATAAAGTTTTCATTCGAGCTCCAGGGCCACTTTTACAATCATTAGATAAACCTCGTATAACGCTATACCTGGTATAAAATTGGTAATTGTATTTTACAAACCTCGGATAAACCTCAGATAGAATAAACACCAGTATTTCTTATCCCATGGAAATCGGTCGTATAAACGTCGGATAACTTTATCCCTAGTTCTTATGGATATCAAGTATTTCATCATCAATGTCAGAATCAAAAATAACATTTATATCATCTAACATCGTGAAAAATGTAAATTAGAAGGCAGAAATAATACCAAAATTGAAGAAAAATGGTCTAACAAGAAGATAATTTTATTGTGCCAATACGTAATTCCTGGTATAACTATCTGACAGATAAAAATGCATTGTAAAAGACAGTCTTGTTTATCGAAGGTATAATTGCTAGGATAAAGTTATACCACCGATAGCTATACCATAGTTTATCCATCAATTGTAAAAGTGGGCCTTAATAGAATATTTTTATATCTAGATAAATATTTATTTTGTGTTTCAGGATAAGGGGAGATGACAAGAAATCAAAACAGCTCATACCTTCCGTCCAATATATTTAATTATAGTAATTTGTATAATAAATATTCAATAAAACTATTTTTATACGGTAACAAAAGGCACTCCAAATAAATACCCAAAAACTCTCATGATAACTATTTTATTAAAAAATAAATGCATTAAAAGAATTCATCATCATTGCAGTAACCTGCAATCCAGCTTAAAATTAAAGTAAAATTCTCATGACTGCCATTTGATCTTACAAATTCATCCACTATATTCTGAACACATGAAGTGAAATGCTTTATCATATTGCTTTGCCATTCATACCTGAACATCGCTATGGTTTGCTTTTCGAAATTGGCAGCTTTCAAAAGTTTCTTTTTCATTAGTTTCATGATAAATAATTCACAAGCGTGCCATGTTTTCGCTGGATGGTTGGATTTCTCGAACATTGCTGCATTTCTCGGGCAGAAAATTCTATCGAAGAAGCCTTCTCGTTCACTTTTGTGGAGATGCGAATCCAAGAATGAGATTATTAGGTCTAAATATGAGGATTGCGATGCTATATCGGGGCGATTTGTTGCTGAAAAGATATTTCCTTTGTGACATTTTTGCCTTTTTAAATGATTTACTTTCAAGTCGTCCACAAATAATCGCATTCATACGATTGATAAGTTTTTAGCCTCAATATGTAGATGTCGTTAATCATCAATATTATTCTGGTACTACAATACTTACATAATTGACGTCACATGCAAGAGAGAAATAGAAGATCTTGCTTCCAAACAAACCCCCTCTCGTTGTCGTGTTCTAACTTAATTCTCTATTCTGATTTGTTTTGTTCGTTGTTTTCTTAAAAATTAGTTTAAAGCGAGAAGAGGTGCCTGGGGCAATTTTTACTT
This sequence comes from Harpalus rubripes, assembly GCA_963082715.1. NCBI lineage: Eukaryota > Metazoa > Arthropoda > Insecta > Coleoptera > Carabidae > Harpalus > Harpalus rubripes. The sequence goes on along the minus strand of OY720461.1, from coordinate 37,086,524 downwards.
CCTTGTACAAAGTAAAGGAAGTATTGTATTCGCGAAAAATTTCGGTTTTCAGATTTCAACGGAAATATCCATTTTGACCATCCCTGAATACATTCTAATTTCGTCGGGACGTCTGTACGTACATACGTACGTACGTATCTCGCATAACTCAAAAACGGTAAGCCGTAGAAAGTTAAAATTTTGTATTTATGACTTCTATAACATCTAGTTGTGCACTTCCCTTTTTGGTCATTACATAATTTCCAGAAATGGTACTTTATTTGAAGCCTATAATAGATTTTAATGAAAAACTATATTAAAATATAATCCAAAACTTTTCAAATTTGGTATATAAGACTTTTATATCAATTGGAATAACAACAGATTTTGGTTAAAACAGGCTAACCGGAAGTGATATATTACCTGAATTTGTTAACAGTTTTTCTTGAGTAAAATGGTTTCATTTTGATTTTAGAAATAAATGCTTCAAATAAGAGTTTTAGAGAATTAAATTCTGCGTCTAGCACATCAAGTATTATTAAATTAGCCCTTTGTATAAACGAGATATATAAATTTAAAACTTATATACTTTTTGGTTTTTGTAATGAAGCTTGGATTAGGACAAAAAATAAAATAGATGTTAATGTCAAATTACGTCAAATACGTGCAATTTTATAATTGGGTCTATCTTTCATATTGGTCTTGCGTACAAGTCGTATGGTGGCCACATCGGATTTTTCTTGTTTTATTATTTTAAATAAGTATAAAATGGCAAATATGGAAGTTATATTTAATTATGAAAAATAGTTAGTACATAAACTTATAAGAAATGCACTTTTACTTCATAATTTACTGCATTGATTTTGGCACCAATATGGCGGACGAGGCAGCTATGTATTATCTAGTAGCTGTAGTAGTAACGCTGACGACACTACATGGCGGCCATTTTTCAAAAATTTTAATTATCTTATCGATATATAACTACAAAATACATAACAAGTTTCATTTCGTTTTCATTTCTTTTTATTCAAATTCATATGCAACATATAATTTCTAAAAAACTATAGACTTGGACGGACCCATTAAAGTTGGAGAGATAGCAGAGGCTGTGGGTACATCGAAAGAACGCGTTTATCATATATTACAGGAAGAATTGAGCATGAGCTACCACTTTTCTCTTTAGACAAAAATGCAATCGAATGAACATATCCAAGACTCTATTGGAGCGATATAAGTGAAACAAGCTGTGTTTTTTGCACCACTATACTTGTGGGACGAAAAAACAATCAAAACGTTGAAATTGGAAGGATGAACATGCTCCGAAGAATTTTATTTTGCAGAGCACGATACCAACTACTTTTTCGATGGATTAAAGATATTTGAGTATCGATGGAAAATGTGTATTGACTTAATTAAAAAATATAACTGAATTTGACCGAAAATATATTTGTTTTTACGCTAAAAACTTATCAATACCGCCTCGTGTATTTTTTTCAATATTTTCCTTAATCATACATCAAATCATTCTTAATAACATATAAAAAATATTTACCTATCATAAAAAACATGTCGAAGAACATCCTACATATTGTAAATTGTGCAACAGGATTCAAATCACATCTTTTTTTACAAGTTTGCATAGAATCTTCTATACTTTGTTCCAAATTTTCTAGTTTTAAATTTTCAGGCTTATCGTGAACTGTATACATCAATTCCTAAAACATTTTTCATTTATATGTACTTTTCTACGTTCAAAAGCTTTCACTTACTCTTATTTCTGTTAAGAGAGTAACAGGACTCTTAACATCAGAATCATGGTCCACATTCCTCCCTTTCGGCGGTAACTTATAAGTAATTTTCTTGTTAGTATGCGAAGAAGTCTGTTTGTGATTTTCCATCTCTGTGATGAATTCCTTTAGGAAAATTCCTGGAAAAATATTGCGATATTTTACGAAAATATCGTCCAAAAGTTAAACTGAATTTGTATTCTTTTTCACGGATTGTGTTATGCGACTGTTGTTTATTAATTTTAAACGAAAATACGCACATATTTCTAAACGACTACATATTTTGATGAAATGAAATAATTTTGTAATGTGCACATATCTGACGTTGAATGATGATTTTGAGGTTAGAAAAGGGGTAAACAAATGTTTTACAAGATAAGAAAATAAATACCTGGATTTACGTGTGAACTAAACCATTGTTCGATTCTTTCTATACTCTGATTTACAGCTATAGAAATACAAGTATTTCTAGCAATCGGATGGATATCATCAGCTAGCAATGCGACTAAACTGCTTTCGCACCTTACTTTTGTGCATTGTCTTATTTCGTCTCTTGACGATGTTTTAAATTCCTCAAAACATTGATCAGACAAATCTTTTGCTTTTTTCATACAACATAACTAAAAATAATTTTTCTTTGAAATATACTGAATAACGTATGGAACAAAAGTTTTCAGAAAAATAGAAATTTTTTATTGACACATTGATATACGGGATGTTCCTATAAATTAAGAGGATAAGAAATATAGTTTTACAACACTCATTTTTGATTTTTTATAAGTTAAAATATAACGCGTTTTTAATTTTATATTTTTTAAAAATACCACAGAAAAAAAATGTTAAAATTTTGCAAAATTACGGCGTACATAACATCAACTATGTGCGACTTTTAGGTCTCGACATATGTGCCCAAAACGTGCTTCATAGAAAGAGACAGAAACAAAACACGGCCATCTGTTTATGTTTACATTTGACACTTGACAATTTAATTTCTGTGTTTATCGTAATTTCTAGGTTTTACATTTACATATTTAAAATAAAATAATTTGCTTTTTGCGATTTGACATTGAATTTGACGTTTCAATATCAAATATAGAAGACATACGTCCATGTTTTCATTCTAAACTAGCGCTTGTAGCGGACAACTATCGCGAACCAAAGATGCTGCATACGTCATCGTATTGCGGGCGATTTAACTAACGATAAATTTAATATCGTTTGTACAAAAAATACGCTACATTTTATTACTTTTATTGCATTAATAGTAATATTGCAGTAATGTTGGCTCCTTAATGCTCTGCAGCATCTAGAGATTCCGTCAAGCTGGACCACTGTCTATTTGGTTACATTATTTCTTTTTCGAATTTTAAATCATTTGACAAAGTTCTGCAAACAATTTAAAAAAAAATTAAAATCGCCGAGATAACTTGCCCGATGATATTCTAACTTTGTCTTGAGCACTTTTAATGAGTCTGCTGATTCGATTTGGGAGCAAAAATTCGGGTCGCCCACTTTTTGATAAATTAAGGAGGTTCGAGCGAATCTCCTCGTGAAAATTTTATAACTATAATGAAGGATGTCTTATATATGGCTTATGATGGATTTAATTTACAAATTTAGATTTACATTTATAAATATAACTTTCTTCAACCACATACAAATTAATTATATGTTTATAAGCTCAATATACTTTTATTAATTCAAATTATAAATTTTAGCAATTATTTTAGATATTAAAAGCCCAAAAAAATATAAATGTTATTTTGACTAATTTTGTTCCTGAAAAACGTAAACAATTTCACGTTTCGGCTAATCTGTCCAACAACTATTATATACTAATATAATATTAGTATTATTATTTTATTTATTTGTAATAGATATTAATTTTATATATGTTCAATGTATATATAATTTAATATATGTATAATAAAATAAGTATGTTATTTTTATTGTATTATTTGCATTTTTAAAAACATATAGGTTGGAGGTACCCATATTTAAAATAAAATGGTGCACCCGCAGCCAAAATAAAAAGTTTACGCCTCTGCGTAATATTCACGAAAGATGACTATTCAAGGTCATTTATTCGAAGAAAGAATACACAGCACTTAATATAGCAGTAGCTGAGCAACATTTTGTATTAGAAAGAGAAAGATTATTTGGCCTGTCTAATTTATATGATGTGACAGACATACGTAAAGGGTGACATTACTTTCTAACATACTAAAAATAGTAATGACGTATGTCGTAGAGTTACAGACATGTAATTATCTACTACACTGCCCTCTGTACTAATATTTATCCAGTGACATTGATATTTAAATCAAATTATTATTCAATGGTTTACAAGACAATATATTTATGTTTTCACTTAAAATGTATCCATAAATATTTTGCGTTGCACGCCTATGGGTATAGCAGTAGCTTAGCAACATTTTGTATTAGAAAGAGAAAGATTATTTGACATACGTCTGTTTAATTTATGTGGTGTGACAGATATACGTAAATAGTGGCATTTCTTTGTAACACACTATAAATAATAATAACGTATGTCGTAGAATTAGATACCTAATTATCAACTACACTGCCCTCTGTGGTAATATCTACCCAGTGGCGTTGACGTTTAAATCAAATTATAATTCCTTGGTTTATAAGTTAAGTCTATGTCTTTGTACTTTGCAAAAACATAAGTGAAGAACATAAATCTTTCAGAAGGGCATTATTTAGAAAGAACATAATTGTTAAATGAATTATTCTTATTTTTTCAGTTAAAATGTGTCCATAAATATTTCAGGTTGTACGCCTATGTATACGAAATGCAATGAAGTTATCTGCAAGTAATATATCAGACGGCTCACAAATGACCTTGAATAATCATCTTTCGTGAATAATAGTTTATATTTATTATGCCCAATGGCAACTAGATTAAACTTTATTAAATAATAAAATTTGGATCATAAAATTTTTCTGAAAACTTTTGTCAAATACATTGCACAAAAATTAATACATACAGATATCTGTTGTTGAATTTCTGCTTGTTCTAAACCTGACACGTGTTTTAAATGATTTTGGAAATCTTCCAAAGATTTTAACTTAGCACTTGGGACTAAATTATGGCAAATGTGTTTCACGCAAGCAGAAGCAACTCTCTCGCTAACTAAATCTATAGTTTTTTTAGTTGATGACGGCTGATTATTGAAAAAAGCATCTTCTAATTGTTTCTACAAATAATTTTAATTATGTTACCTAAACTATTAAAAATTAATAATATATACCTGTATTTTTTTGTTGGTAACATCCGAATTTTCAACTACAGTAGATATAGGTCGAATATATTTAACAGATCCATTAAAATTTGAATTAGAAGAATCGGAACTTAAGAAGTTTCGAATTTCGTGTAAATACGGACAACAAATAAATAAAATAGATTCATCTATTAAATCTAAATTGTCTATCGGTAAACTATCATTTTTTAAACTTTTAATAGTTACAATTTCTGTGCTATTTTGTCTATATTTTTTCGATATCCAGTTTTGATAAGAGTCTAAAGGAAAATTTGGTCTTTCAAATAACCAGCCTAAACATAATTTTATCATCAAAATTTTCTCTAAATTTGCAGAAATTAAGAATTTTGAGCAATTATAATGTATTTCAAATAATGTTTCTATTAAATTAGAAAAATATGGAAGGCGCAAAGTTATGTGATCCATCATAGCAAGATAATCAGCTATCCAAGGAATAGTTAAAATGAGTTTACTATTTTCTAAAGCTATTGTAATTCGGTTTATGATATCTATGGACGGTGTAAACTGTAAACACAATTTTTTTAATATAAACCTAAAAATATTGTATGGTCCAACGATCACAAATACACTAGATATTACTTCAAGTATTTGTTTTGGTTTCTCCTGTACAGAAAGAGACAACTGAGGATAGAGGTATGTGAAGTCCCCTCACGGAGTATTCGCTAGATGTCACTGCTTGTTTTTATTGGCGACTAAAACTACCGATGGCGGCGCTAGTGTTGCAGCATACACGTGCTTTCAAAATGGTATTGTGCTATAAGATCGCATACAGAAACGTTGTATAACCAACATTCGTTTTGAAGTATACTAACAAATTCATTATCTTAGACATATTTCTAAGGAAATGTTTACTTATTTGGAGGCAACAAATTATTCTCGAAGTTTAAACAAGTGCTCTTTCGTCACATCCTCATGAGATTAGAAGAACTTTGAATTTACAATTGATTATTTACAAAATGCTCTTGTATAGCTGGCCATAGTGGCTAGGGCAAACACATTACAGTTGTCTTAATATTTTGTACAAGATAGTGAAATAGCACCATATATTATTTATGGATGTTAAATAAATATGTATTTACTTTACTTAGGCCCGGTTTTATAAAGCTCAAAAATCTTCACTTAAATTTTAGTTGCCAAGTAAATTTATTTAAGTGGAGATTTGGGTTTTATAAAGCGTTTTTAAATTTACTGAACAAGTAAATCTACCAAGTAAACTAAGTGGAGAATTTCATTCTATTAAATTTAAGTAACGATTTTTATCGATGTATTTTCAAAGAATTATAAAACTAAAAAGATATTATAAGAGAACAATAATATGTAATATACATATATTTACATATTTTACAATATTATTAATTTATTTTATTTTAAAATTAGTAGGTAGGTATCCACCTGTGAAAAATTTGTCAGTTTGACATACGGGTAATAATAAATTGCAAATAAATATTGTTAACACTCTGTCAAAAAATATGGTTGCAGTAATGAATTAATGTACTTCTTGTAAAAATAATAGTTAAGTGCTTCGCGAACCTACTATAAAAATGTGTCACGTGGATGATATATCGTCAGTTTCATCCGAATCTACGAGTATATCAAGCGTATCAAGTGATGACGAATTTGAAAACGAAGAACCCCGACAAAGACTTCCAAGAATCTTTAGAGATAGAATCCACCCTTTTGAAATATATAACGACGAAGAATATAGGATTCGATTTAAATGATCTAAACCAAGTGTCATATATATACTAAGTGAAATTGAACTTAATATTAAACTATTAACATCACACTTTTTCTTATCAATAAAATTTTTGCCCCGTCTCTGTCTTCTGTCCATATTTCACCTTATTTTCTTTCTATCAAACGCACGTCAAACTCACGTCAAACGATCAAAAACAGAAAACAAAACCATAAATACTGTCATAAAAATAATCAAGCAACTCATAAATTTAAAAAAGTCATTTTCACACAACGCAACGAAAATTATATCTCCACTTAGATATTTAATGGGTAGATTTTGTTTATAAAACCCAACATGTATTTACTGAACAAGTAAATTTATTCATCACTTAGTTACAATTCCATTAAATTTTTGTTTATAAAACCGGCCCTTAGTTAAGAAAATTAAAATGGAACTAATGTCAAATATTTTTCAAATTGTTTTAATTACATGTGTAAGAAATATATTGCATGCTACACATACAGTGAAAAGTGTATTATTTTACTCAAGAATTGGTCAGAAAATAATACAATACTTCTCATTTTTGTTATTCTCTTATGATTCGTCAATTGTTTTCCAGTTTGTATTTTTCTAATCCAGCCCTCTCTTTTGTCGATTTCACCAATTTTTGGGACAGATAATTTCTTGAAATAATTGCGTAGGCTTCCACAGTCTGAGTCATGAGAAATATTCGTGGACTGTGTCATATTTTGAGTCAGAGCTCAACGTTTCGCCCGCAGTCGTATGGGGCATCTTTAGGAGCAAGGGGGATAGTGTTGTCTTAAACAAGGTTACCCGACGTGTCAACCACGCTAGAGGCCGAGTTTAAGCAACAAGAGGGGGAGACTCAGTTTAAAAGGTTACCCGACGTGTAAAAAATTAATCAATAATGTAATTCATAGACAATTAAACCCTTTACCCAAAACAACCGTGGATACCTCGTTCGAAACATTTGCATCTATCCCTCACATTAAAGGATTTTCGGATAAAATAGGTTGAATTCTTAATAAAAACAATATTAAGGTCTTTTTTAAACCTCCACAAAAAATCTCAGAAATACTCCCCCAAACTAAAGATAAACGCGAACCCTTGTCGTCACCCGGTGTTTATAGTATTCCTTGTTCTTGCGGCACAGTATACATAGGTGAAACAGGAAGGAGTGTTCACATTAGATTGTCAGAACACAAACGCTGTGTGCGTAATGGTATGGTATTAACATCTGCGGTCGCAGAACACCAACACAACACAGGACATAACATTTTATTTGAAAATTCCCGCATTTTACCTCTTGTCCCTGAGTTTTACAGACGTAAATACAGGGAAACTTTAAAAATATGGAAACATCTTAATAACATCAATCGGGATGATGGCTATTTCTTGAGCCACATGTGGAAACCGGTGATTCTCGGAACACGACACGCCCAATCTACCATTTCGAACTCAATTCCCATTGGTTCTCATTAGCTTTGCTCATCTACCGTATCTTTAGATTAGTATATCTGTCTTCTCGGCCTTCCTTTCGTCACTTGGTTTATTTGGCCTCTAGCGTGGTTGACACGTCGGGTAACCTTGTTTAAGACAGTACTATCCCCCTTGCTCCTGAAGATGCCCCATACGACTGCGGGCGAAACATTGAGCTCTGACTCAAAATATCACACAGTCCATTCCCGGAAAACGAATATTTCTCAGATAATTTCTTACTACCCCGAGAATGAGAGCCATAAACGCAGCAATTGACGTTGTTAATATTTTTTTGTTCTTTGCTCATATTGCAAAGTAATTTATATGTACTTTAAAACAAAAAGACAAACAAGAAACCGGCAAGGAATCCAATGCACTATATATATTTACTGTATAGTTGAATAACGGAATACCATTTTCAAGAGTTGCAAATATCGCCCGCTTGAGGGATTCACGTTAATTTTATTCGCCAATAGGACATGTTTTGTCTAGTATATTTGTGGTCGTTGGTATGGTCATCTTACATATTTTCTTAAAGCAATTTGAGATGTCAATATTTTATGATTAGGTGTAATCTCAGATCTATAGGGCAGTGAATCCAGAAATCCTAAAAATTTGGCTAAAACTTTTAAAGATTTCAACGAATTAACAAATAATGTTTTAGTTCCTTGATCCACAACTGCATCTAAACAAAAATGTATTTCACCGTCCGCTAACTTTTGGCCCATTTTCAGTATATTACCTGCATCATCATCATCTATATTCAAAATATCATCCAATTGTAAAATATCAGAAACAAAACAATCTATTAAATGTCTGTGAAATCCAGGCGAACAACTGGCTAAAATAAATTCTTTGAAGAATTCTTGTCTTCCTGGAAAAGTAGGCTCTGGACTGGGACCTCCAGTAGATTTTTTCGAGACTAATCTATCTCTCAATCTGTTTAATTTTCCAGCGTCTATATTTGTAAGACAACTGGGAAGTGGTGCGTTATCATTATTTGATGATTCGGTTAAGAGTTGATTTTTAAAAAGTCTGGCTAAATGCACAGAATTGATAGGATCGGAATGCATAAATATTAAAGATCTTATTTTGTTGTTCAAAGCGGCAGAAAAGTTCCAGCCTGGCTGTAAATGATTGGTTTCCCAGATTTGGAGAAGTTCGTAAAATAAATCTCGTTGCTTCCTAATTGGGTATAAATAAAGAAAATGGCGAATATTCTTGTTAAAACTTGTCATACCTGAACGTGTGAAAACATGAATCGGATGGAAAATTCTCCCTGTTATCCGTATCCGAAATAAACGAAACATTTTCTCCTCTGCTCAAAGAAAAACTATCATTTTTCTTTTCCAGTTTTCTCCCATGGTACGCCACCAATTCTTTTGTAAGATCGGGCGCAAAAATTCTCAATCTTGTGTTTTCTTCCAGTAATTTCAAACTAGCTCTATCTAACGCACTTAACAAGTAACACTGTTTATTTAAAACACTGGAGGCGAAATAAACGCAATTATGAACACTTTTGAAAATATCTTCATAGTTTAATGCTTTTTCTGTTAGGTCTGATAGATTTAATTTTAAAGTTGCGCGAAGTTCTTCAATTTTATCGCCATCAAAGTTATTATGAACTTGTAAAAGAACTAAACTTATGAGGAAATATATTTCGGAAAGAACATTCAAAACTAAATTCAAATCGAATAAGGTTGAGTATATTTCAGCTAAAATGTCTAACTGTGATTTAAAAGTAACTGAATCTAAATTTGGTTTAATTGTATTTTGAGACCGAACTTGCCTCGGAGTCATTAATAAAGAATTATTTTCATTTTCTTTCGGTCGCGATAAAATTTTTAATCGTTCTTCAAGTAACGCGTCTCTTTCGTTATTATTATTTGAAACTTCTGTTTCATTAATTTTTTGAAACGAAAAACTATTTCTCGATTCAATTCGCTTAGAATTAATCGAATCGTGAGATAAATTTGTCGGATTAATTCTACGTCTAACTTTTAAATTTATTTTTTCATCATTCCGAGAAAATTCTTTACTACTATCAAAAGATTCAATATTACTTTGATTCAAACAATTTTCAATGTTTTTAAAACTATTTTCTGAGTCTCGAGAAACGTTTAAATTTTTTTGATATTTCTTTTTAGAATTACTTTTTCTTACGAGAAAATCGCCGAAACATATACTAGAAGTATCTAATTTAGACCGAGGCGTTATAGATTTAGAAAAGCCGTTTCTATTTTTATAAATCGGAGATAAAGCATCTACTTTATCTTTTTCTAAATGAGGTAAACTTTGTCGATTTTTATTTATTCTAGGAGTACTAGTCATTTGAGAATTGCTTTTCGAATCGTATTCGAGAACTGTAACACCAAGCAAATCATTCTGGCTACTGTTTTTATCTGGAAACAATGCAGCTCGTCTATGATTATTATGTTTACTAGAAACATTTTTGGAAGGTTTTGAAGAAAATGAACCTATCCGTCGTGGAGTTCTTATTCGATGAGGCGTAGCTTGAGTTGAAAATGATTGTAGGATACTAAAAACATACGTCTAACCTCTAAATACACGTGATTATGATATAACAATGTACATACCCAGAAGTTTCCTCATGTAAATAATTTAGGAAAAATAAAACAAATTCTGCTTGATTACATTCGTGATTTTCAATTATTTTGCACACATTTTCCTAGAAAGATAAGGTTATGTTATGTATACTTTGTAAATAAATAAATATTTATTAATATTTACCTCTAATTGTTCATTTTTCAACCATTTTATAATTATTTCAGTATTTAAAACACCATTTAATATATTTTTCAGCAATAATTCACTCATATTGCAGACTTATTAGCCTATCTTTTACACGATTACACGTCAAATTTATAAATGCAAATGAAATTAATTAAATCAATATAATTATTGTATGATACAAATTGTAAAATAAGTTTCATACTATATGTATAAATACTTTAATATGTTTATAGATAAATTAAACATTTCTACCATTTTAGTTGGCGCCAAAGAAAAATATAAATTTATCTGCAACCTGTTACACAAACCTAACAGCATGTTTGCATGGTTGCGGAATCAAATTTGCAAAACACAATATCAAAAGTAAATATTTGATGTCAAACAATTTTATAACTTTATTATAATATAATAAAAATTGTATATTTAACATTTAAATTTTCTTGTTCTCGGTTTTATGCTGTTTCAAGACAAATATTTAATGTAAATGATGAAATGTTGAATTTTATTATTTTCAAAGAATCCTGTGTCATTGCAATTTTGTGAAAATTAGAATGTTGATGTTAATAACAAATTTTTAACTTTGACACTGGTATTTTCCCAATAATAAATGAAAAATATATGTATGAGATATTATATAAATGTATATTTGTGGAAATTGCAACTGTCAATTTTTTTATAAAGCAGTTCGTAATTATTAAACAAATTTTAATGATTAATATTCACTCAGTATGAAAGAATGTACGCCGTAAATGAAAAATTTTTCACTTTCAATGTTTGCACAATAAACTTTCTTAGCCGTTATTGACAAATCAAAATAAACATTAACGCAAATTAATACTTTAAACCTTTTTGTTTAAACAAAACTAATAATAAGAATAATAATAAATCACGAAAAAAGTCATTGAGTGTATAACTTTTAAAAAACAGTAAATATTTTCGAACCTGTCTTAAAAAAATCTGATGTGGCCAGCACATTACCTTCCGTCAGTTCTATGTATTTTGTACAAATTTCATACAGAAAGTTCCTTGCAAAAAATTATATTTCTTGTATATTACGTTCCGGCAGTTGTTTATACAAATTCCATACAGAAAGTTTCTAGCGAAAGATCCTATATTTGCAATAAAATTATAAAACAAACATATGTCAATTGTACTTGATATCTTCAATCAAAATTTTCTTAATATGGTAGCTGTTTCCATAGCTGGCTATTTTATGAAATTTAATTTCTTTATAATTTTTTAACTCTATATCCATTTAATATGAAGTATAAAATGCATTCAAATCGTACAGAGAATAAAATATTCTTTAATATTTATAATAACATTATATTGAAAAAATGATATTTAACAGTTTTTTCAAGAAAAACTTTTAAAATCTTCAAATGAGGGTACTTCCGGTTGACTAATTGTAACCAAAATCTAATCAGCTCTTCATATGGATGTAAAGAAAAGGAATATGCAAAAATTATAATTTTTGGAAAGGTGGTATTGGAGTTATGTGATCCGAAAAAATCGTCACACACATACATACACTGGCTTGCAAAAAAATCGCGTACGCCGATTTTTTGCTGTATTGAGTCGATCTTGATTTTTAATTTGTCATTGTCACCAGTGTCAATTACGATGTCAAATTTAACAGAAATTCTAATACATAATTGGTTGGTCTTTCATTTTTCTGGAATATATTTGTAATTTAATAGTAGGTAAATTAAACACAATGAAGAACTTTCTCCAAATCAAATTAAATAGTGATGACAGTGACAACATTGTCAATTTTTGCATTATCTACATAGCCAAAAAATTGCAAAAATTCGGTTACTTGATTTTTAAGGTGTACGCGATTTTTTTGCAAGCCAGTGTACATATTGATTTGATTTGGGCATGGCTATTCTGCCCCCCCCCCTGGTCCCCCCTAGTTACGCCTATGATTGTACCCTAAATAACTAATATTAATTACCGAAATAATTTCTTAGAAATACAACATTTTTTGTATGTGAAAGTACACTTAAAATTACTTAGGAAAATATATATTTCATGTCACATAAGTTTCTAGTTTACAGAAATTTTATAAAGTTTATATAAAATTTCAAATGACGTCATAATTTTGCGCCCGTAGTGTCACCTATCGAGTAAAAATTGAAGTACATTTGACGTTTAAGTCATCACATTAGCAAGAGTAGTCTTCATAACTTTTGAGCGTTTATTGCTTATACTATCTTTCCCTTACATCTTGAGCCATAAGAATACGAACAAAAATGTTATTTTTACTTCTCAACGAGTTGTTCTCGCAGGACGGCACAGAACAATATTGTACAACCATTGTAATATCTAAATTAAACATAAATTGTATTTATTTATAATTTTTATTTAGTATATTTGTAATTTGCACTTTTTTAAAAAACAACATGTAAGAATATTGAGGTTACTTTCAAAATGTTATATAAAGTTATATTAGAAAAGCTATTTGATGTATGGAAGCGAATGTTGGGCATAAAAAAAGAGTGTCTGCCGTGGAAATGAGGTATTTACGTGATGTACGTGGATATGTAAGACGAGATCGCGTGAGGAATAATTTGGTGTATGAAGAATGTATGGTTAGGAAGAATGTTGTTAAGGGAGTAGGAATGAGCCAGTTGAGATGGTTTGGTCATGTGGAGAGAATGAAGAGTGAACGACTTGTAAAGCGTATATATCTACGTGAAATTGAGGGTGTTCGATTGCATGGCCGTCCAGTGTGTAAGTGGATGGATGTGATTGATAAGGTGCTAAACGAGAGAAAGTTTCCGAGTGGGAAGAGAAGAAGAGCATATATGAATGCGATTATGAATGTGGCCGAGACGAAAGAAGTGTGCTTAGACAGGAATGTGTGGCGAAGGATGATTGTTTCGTAACTATTACTGTGGTCCGGTTGCGGTATTTCGCTACCGAAAATCGGTCACTTTAATATGTTAAGAAAGGAATATTTGTTGTATGGTGTCAGGTTAGTAAGAATTTTGTTGAAAGAGAGAGTGATTATTTTTGTGGTTGATGTTATTATTATTATTATTATTATTATTATTATTATTATTATTATTATTATTATTATTATTATTATTGTTTCGGGTTTGTGCTAACCCACTAAGTGGGAAATGCGTGATTTTATGTATGTATATATGTATGTATGTATGTATGTATGTATGTATGTATGTATGTATGTAGGTATATTAGAAAAGTGACAGATCTGATTCATGTACAGCACAGGCAAGAGTACGGGTGTGCCTCACTATCGTATATTGGTGTACAAAATTATGACGTCACAAAATTAGATTCAGAATCTTTATAAAGAAAAAGCATGAATAAGAAGTATAATAATATTAAATATTTTTGATACACATATGCATAATATTAGGTATATTTTTCATTTATGAAAGAAATATCAACATTTTTTTCATTTTGATATAATCCCATTAGTAAGATGCGTAGGTTTATAGAAACGTAATGTTCACATGTCATTATTTATATGTTATACCGTAATAAGAACTGTAAATCTTATAAACACTAAAACGCATTTTCTAATAACAGAGAAATTAATTAAGAATCTAATATAAAATTGTAGTAATGTTTGGAATGTTAAACAATCTTAATCATTCATTCATTCATTCAAGACTATAAAATGACAATCTAATAAATAAAAAACTTATTTAAATAAATTTTATTTAGATACCTTTGAAATCATTGTCGACAGGCAAATGCTTTTAAGATTGCCCAAAAAATTGTTTATCTTATCCAGTAAAATATTACGAAATTTACGGTTTTATAATATCATAATTTTTTTTCTATTTCGGTGTTCTTATGAGTCTATAAAAGCAATGTTATCACTAAAAACACGTAGTTTAGAAGATCTATAAACGCACTGTTTGGTCATAGCCACCTATGTAGGTAGGTATGGTTTGATACAATGTATTAATATAACAATCACACCAAATTCACAACACTCTCAAAATGTGAAATTTCAATTTACTATATGCCAAAATTTATTTCGTTTTCAAATGGCCTTAATGGTTTGAAATTTTAATATGTTATATTTTAAGCCAAAACACGGCAGGGGGTAAAATTTGATTTATTTTTTCGAAAATCCTTATAGTTTCAGTGATATTAGGCACTATCTAATTTTTGCCAAAATTTATTTCGTTTTCAAAGGGCCTTAGTGGATAAATTACCTCAATATAAAAAAATAGTATAAAAAACATGTCTCATAAGGCCTGATAACGCACTTGTCCTTTATAAAACTTGGACAGATTGCCTTATGATACTTGTGTTTTAATGTACTACAGTGTGTTCAATAAAATTTCTAACTCGGAATAGGCTATGAACAGAGAAACGTATGTCTGATCATTATTCAATTCAAAAGTCAAGATAACAAAATTGATATTGAAATGTAATTTTAAGGAGAAAAGACAATAGTATATTGACATTCACCGTTTTCTAATTTGTCTCCATTACTAAAATAAGATTCAAGAAGAAAAGCTTTGATTTCTTTAGATAACATTTTTGACAATATCTCATGTCAAATAGACATTTAATTAAGTATTTTTAAAGTAACATACTTTTTTTTTGTTCATAGCCTACTACGAGTTATGAATTTTTTTGAACACTGTAATTTCGTATTGAATTATACATTCATTTACTTGTATTTCGAAATAAATATATATAAAGTAGAATTCTCGAAACATTTTTGAGTCTTGACCACGGTGTAGTATATATAGGTGAGAGCACGAGATGCGTTGACATGGCTAAGTAACTGGGAAACAAAATGGTGCTAACGCGACCCGTTACCTTTTGACAGAAAATGTTTTGCTACAAGATGTACAACAGGGTGTGGATCAAATAAAGAGAAATATAATCTTTTTAAGGTGACAAAATGTGCAATTTAGCGGCAGCCAACTACACTATAATCACAGAAACAGGTGCTAAGTTAAATTTCTGATTGAAAGGTGTCAATGTCAAATGCATTTGACATATGTTGTTTTATAATTTTACTGGAAATATAGAAACGTTTCTGTATGGAATTTGTACAAAATACATACATAGAACTGACAAAAGATAAAAGTTAATGATTGAAAATGTAGAATATTATGCGTTATATATGAATAATTTAAAATATTAATTATTTTGTGTAAAAACCGGGTCGCAACAAAACCTGACATCTAGCGGTACACTGCATGAACTAGCCCAGTTAGTTAACCATTCTTCGTAATGCATTGGAATACGTCGTGCACTCACCTATAGATACTACACCGTTGTCTTGACAAACAGGAATTCCATATTATGACGAAAATTGTATAAAAGAATTTGACTTTTATGTTTCTAATTTATTGTTAATTCATGTTTTACAATGCACATATTTCGTAACAATTGCACAAAAGTCTGATACAATTTATTGTGTAAAAACTATAAGTCCCTAATGGAAGAGTATTCGAATTTTTATATACGTTAAAATATTTTCAAATCTAAAACGTTTATACTTTTATATTTTGTAAAAATTTTAAAAATACTGGAGAAAAAAATATTAAACTTTTGCAATATTTTCTTCCCGCCACTATGGCGTACATAACATCAACTATGTGCGAATTAGGTCTCGACATACGTGCCTAAAACGTGCTTCATAGAGAGACAGAAGTAATGCACGGCCACCTGTTTATGTTTACATTTGACACTTGACAATTTAATTTCTGTGTTTATCATGTTTTCTAGGTTTTACGTTTACATGTTTACAATCAAGTTATTTGCTTATTGCGATTTGAGATTGAATTTGACGTATTAATATCAAATATACAGGTGAGTATTTGAAATGATCGTCTTCGATATCTCCCTTGTTGTTAGAAATAGAGCATAAATTTATTAACAGAATTTATTCGTCTACTCAAGGAGTATAACATAAAATTATTATCACATATACAGTGTGTTGCAATATGGCTCGGCGAGAATTATTTCTCTTTTTTATAAATGGAACACCGTATATATTTTGAATTGTATTTTATTCACCTATTCGCAATCGTAGATAAAATTTCCCCTCTAGTGGCGCCAATCGGTACTACGGAAAGCAATCGTACAAGCGCCATATTGAATAAGTGACAGCTGAATGAGTAGTTTAGTAATTAATAATTAAATATTTCAACTTATCTCCTTTATATAAATAAGTTTTTTAACGCGGTTTGTATACAAAGTCAACGAAACAGTGAACAATGAGAACTGTCATATGTCAAACCCATCGTATGGTGGCCATCTTGTTTCGAAAATCAGCGCCTCTATCGTTAATTTCGATTGCGAATACGCACATAATTTTTTTTAAAATTTTCCTCGGCGTTGCCAAGTTATTCCGTTTTTTCTCTAAAAATGACCTAATACACCCATTGCTTTATAAAGGTGTACTAAAGTTATTTTAATAGTAAAAATTAAGTAAAATTTTTGTAAATTAAATCCATCATAAACCAGTTATAAATACAGGGTATAAGTAATAGAAAAAAATGGCTCATATAAAAGTTTTGTTATTTTACATATACTATTTGATGGCAGATGTAGATATTTTTTTATAAAGTCAGGTTTACAAGATACGACTATCAACTTTTATTTTTCAAATTGCAACTTATAATTATTTTAATAAAATAGAAACCGCCATTTTTTTCTCTTTTCAGCGATGTATTATTTTTTATTAATGTTTTTGAAAAATTTCGAGAAAAATGAGATAATTTAGAAATATCAGACATAATTTTTAAACAAATATTATAGGTGGCTATATGAAAATAAACAAAACGTAATAATGTAAAACAATTAAATTAATGTCAAAAAAGTATACATTTGTTTATTACTTAATTTAACTTATTTTGTAAACAAAAAAAAACATTTTGAAATGTTTACGAAGAACGAATTAATTGACAGGATTCTAATAATTGGTGAATCGACTGGAATCATAAGAAGAGCAAAATGAATTTATCGGGAGCGGTTTCCTAAACGTCGCCAACCAAGTTTAAGAACACTGAGAAAGATTTTTACCCGATTTCAATTTTCAGAATATTTCGCGAAACATGCTGGCAGATGTTCGAACACAGTTCAACGCTTGAATTTTTGTATTACAGAACATGGTCGTAATTTTGAACATTTGTTTTAAGTTGTTTTTGTTACTAAATTTGTTGTTTGAGTTTGCTAAGTTGTATAGCACTGTTATGTTTTGTTTATTTTCATATAGCCACTTATAATATTTGTTTAAAAAATATTACTAATATTTCTAAATTATCTCATTTTTCTCGAAACTTTTCAAATACATTCATAAAAAATCTGATGTGGCCAGCACATTACCTTCCGTCAGTTCTATGTATTTTGTACAAATTTCATACAAAAAGTTCCTTGCTAAAGATTATATTTCTTATACTTTACCTTCCGGCAGTTGCATGTATTTTATGCAAATTCCATACAGAAAATTTATAGCAAAAGATCCTATATTTCAGTAAAATTAAGACAAACACACTATGTCAATTTCACTTGACACTGACATCTTTTAATCAAAATTTTCTTAATATTTTTTCAAGAAAAACTGTTAAAATCTTCAAATGAGGGTACTTCCGGTTGTCCAATTCTAACCAAAATCTAATCAGCTCTTCACATGGATGTAAAGAAGAGAAATACGAAAGAATTATAATTCTTAGAATTGTAGTATGGAAGTTATCGTAGACGAAAATTTTGTTACACACACACACACACACACACACACACACACACACACACACACATGCACACACATCCACACACATCCACACACACACACACACACACACACACACACACACACACACACACACACACACATCCACACACATACACACACACACACACACACACACACACACACACACACACACACACACAT
Source organism: Harpalus rubripes (assembly GCA_963082715.1). Taxonomy (NCBI): domain Eukaryota; kingdom Metazoa; phylum Arthropoda; class Insecta; order Coleoptera; family Carabidae; genus Harpalus; species Harpalus rubripes. The sequence goes on along the minus strand of OY720461.1, from coordinate 37,067,618 downwards.
CCACACACACACACGCACACGCGCACGCGCGCGCCACACACACACATACATACAGACACACACACACACACACACACACACACACACACACACATACACACACGCACACACGCACACACGCACGCGCGCGCGCGCACACACACACGCACGTACATACAGACATCATCGTAAAAATAGTAAAATCGTATTCTAGGGACCCTAAAACGTGCTTATTCATCAAAAACTTACCACCGATTTTTTTGACCAAAGACAATACCTTCCTTACCTAAAGGTGACGGAAGGTAAAAATAATACATCGTTGAAAAGAGAAAACAATGGCGGTTTCTATTTTATTAAAATAATTATAGGTTGCCATTTGAAAAATAAAAGTTGATAGCCGTATCTTGTAAACCTGAATTTATAAAAAATATCTACATCTGCCATCAAATAGTATATGTAAAATAATAAAACTTTTATATGAGCCATTTTTTTCTATTACTTATAATAAAAAGTTAAAGGGGGGGGGCTTCCCAGACACTCTGTATTGTTTAAATTTTGATAAAGAAATATTAATTAAATACACTTATATTGTACTGAAATTAATTAAATTTTAAATTATACAATATAAATACAAAATTAGGGGTATTTCTCCCTGATTTCCTAATAAACGAAAATGAAACTTCCCTAGACAAATTCGCCAATTACTCTCCAATTAATGAAATTCGCAATGACCCCCGTACCGGAAAGAGGAATGAGGAAATTGGGTCACTCTGTCAGTGGTATAGTCCAATTTCACCCCCACTCTTTTCTGACGAGCCGACACTGACTTCTCTTTCTTAAAACTTTTCTTCAGCTCGCAGATTTTCAATTGTTGGGGGGCGCACAAGAAGTGCTGATCGTGAAATTTATAGTATGTTTGACTTAATTTAAACAGAAAAGTTTATAGTGTTAGGATAAGCATCAAATAAAGGTATGGTTGTTTATTTTTATTATGTTTGAGGGAATAAATAGTTAAATTAAATTTAAATAACTTATTATGAGAATATACGGAAGTTCAAATGCTGATTTTGCGAAAGTTATTTCATAATTTCAAACGATGACAACATGTTTATTAGAAAAATAAACAAAAATTATGTTATACAATGAAATTTGTGTCAAGATCTGTTATTATTTATTATTTTCATGTCAAAAGTATACAAACTCAAATTAGTTCGGATGGTTAATATTTTCAATAAACAAATTATAAAATGAAAACAAATTTCATTCGTCTAGTTTAAAATATAGAATTTACAAAAACTGATTGTTATTCAATATAGGATTACAACGCCTTTATTAGTAATACCAGCTTTAATTCTATTAGGCATAGGATCCCTAAGCCCTGCACATTTTCCTGTGAGTATTGCCCCTATGTATTTGCATAAGTTAGCTGGATTGCAGTTTATCCAGAATAGTAGAATTTTCTTGTTGTAATGTCTTATTTTAGCTAAAATATAATAAGGAAACATTAAATTGGAGCGCTTTTTTTTTTAATCCCGACAAAACAATACCTAACGCACAGTAATGTTTTAAGAATTTTTTTTAAAAATCCTGGCAAAAACAATGCCTAACACACGTATTTTTTAAGAAATTTTTAAAAAATCCTGACAAAAACAATACCTAACGCACACCAGGCACACATTCAACATCGCTCGGTCCACTATCTTCATGTTAGTTTACAATAGTTTGACAGATGAAAGCAAAATTATAAATAAAAAATGTTATAAAACTTAGTATAAGAAGGAAAATAAGACATAATTTTGTAAATATACGTTTTATTCGTATGAAAGCGTATGTACCTACTTAAATATGGAAATATATGTAGTACATCTAATCTAATTTTTTTCATAAAAAATGCCAAAATCTCTATAAATATAGCTTTCCGCACCCAATTTTTAGCGGTGTACTATTATTCACGAAAGATGACTATTCAAGGTCATGTGTTCGAAGAAAAAATACACATCACTTTATAGCAATAGCTTAGCAACATTTTGTATTAGAAAGAGAAAAATTATTTGACCTATGTCTATTTAATTTATGTGGTATGACAGATATACGTAAATAGTGGCATTACCTTATAACACACTATAAATAATAATGACATATGTCGTAGAATTATAGATACCTAATTATCTACTACACTGCCCTCTGTGCTAATATTTACCCAGTGGCGTTGACGTTTAAATCAAATTATTATTCCTTGGTTTATAAGTTAAGTCTATGTTTTTGAATTTTGCAAAAACGTAAGTGAAGAACATAAATCTTTCAGAAAGACATTATTTAGAAAGAAACATAATTTTCAAATAAATTACTCTTATTTATTCAGGTAACATGTGTCCGTAAATATTTCATGTTACACGACTATGCATACGAAATGCAATGAAGTTATCTGCAAGTAATATTATATCAGACGGCTCACAAATGACCTTGAATAGTCATCTTTCGTGAATAATAGTTTATTTAGTGTTTTTAAAGGGTTTAAGAAGTATATATAACCATTAATATAAAATAATAAAATTCTGGATAAACTGCAATTTAGCCGATAAGTTTTACTGTACGCATTAGATTTTTACGAAGTTGTTATTCATTGTGCCAAAGTAAAGGGTCTCGGTAGAAGCTAAATCTGGGCTAGAAGATGCCCCTAAATCACCACAACATTCAAATAACCAAATGGTACACAGTTTTTTAAAGTTTCAAGTCTATATTTACGGTAGCCAAAATAATTTTGTACAAATATTTGTGTAGATTTTATAATTAATTATGGAATAAATAAAATTTCGGACTAGCAGTCAATATTACAATTTATTCACGCCGACGTTTCGACTATACAATAGTCTTCTTCAGGGCTCTACAATATATATACAGAGTGAAATAGTACATGAGAACACAATATAATTATATATATATATATATATATATATATATATATATATATATATATATATATATATATATATATATATATATATATATATATATATATATATATATATATATATATATATATATCATGTACTATTTCACTCTGTATATATATTGTAGAGCCCTGAAGAAGACTATTGTATAGTCGAAACGTCGGCGTGAATAAATTGTAATATTGACTGCTAGTCCGAAACTTTATTTATTCCATCCCCAACACAGTCGAACATAATTTTTTGAATAATTAATTATACCTATTAACATACCTAGGAATGTAATGCACATCGTAACTGCCGCAGATGTAAGTTTGAAATCCGAGCTCGCAGAGCGAGGATTTTAAGACACCTAAGGCTTGTTATGATTAATAACATCCGTGGTTTGTTCAATAGTTTATCGGTTTCAGAAATTTAAGACATTATTGATAAATATCATTTTTTGAAATTTTCTCATTAATGCTACTTTCAGATTGCTATGGTTATAATAGAACAATTATTATGACATATGTCAATATGACAAATATTCAAATTATGTGCTGTATTCCTCATGTTTATTATTTTAGAATAAAGTAGACCGTATTTAGAACGATAGGCTAACGTTATCTGTATGTATTAATGAAGAGCATTATATTTTCATTTTATTTTATTTTTGTAGACCGTTGTTGACATGTCAGTATGGTAATAATATTACCGTACAGATACAGTTATTACTTTGTTACCAGCCTACTTTTGTACATGTAAACAATGGAATAATATCCTGAAACCGGTAAAAAATTTAAAACGGCCGAATTTTTATGAGTTTAGGCTCGTACATGTTTGTATGAATATTTTAATGAATGTATTTGTAAATATTGCTATTTTGAAAAAATAATTATCAAAATTCTGGAAATATATTCGATAGGACAATTTAAATAAAAGGTTATAATAAAAAGTAATGTTTTTCTCAGATAGCCTTGGAATAAATTTATATCGTAATTAAAACAATTAAATAAGTACAACGATAGATGCGTTTATTTATCTGCACTACTTATCATTAATAACAGTTAATATACCCTAATACTTTTTTTAATTGATATAATCCTGTTCTAATACTCTTTTTTCTGATCATTAAAACGATCAGAAATCACTGCTCTAATTCATTGGCATGTGCAGAAACTGCACATTTCAAAATAATGCTGTTAATTTTTTTACTATTGCAATTAAATTTTGGTTTGTATATAAATTATTAATCGCATTTTGTTTACCAACAATATTAGTTGATTTACTGTTTTAAAGATTTTTATAATTAGAATTAATTTTGATAACAAAATTAAGGTTGATAATGGGCTACTTGCGTGCCATTTTTACCTCCCGCTACCCTTGGTAAGGGAGGTATAGGGAACGTGCTAAAAATCGCATATCGAGAATTTGGTAAATGACCACGTTTTAAGGTCGCTAGAATACAATTTTAACATTTTCACGATGATGTCTGTGTGTACGTGTGTGTGGATCCTCCACTCTAACTCAAATACTATCATTCAGAAAATTCTGAAACCTTGTATTTCGAACTTTTTCTGTAATGGAAAGAGCCCATTAGATTTTGGTAAAAATCGGATAACTTTACTAGAAGCTCAAAATAGTTTTTCTTCGAAAAATACCTTTAAATGTTATTTTTTCGAGATTAATGTTATTATAAAAATTAAAGATTATTAAATTTTCTATAGATTTGCATTAATACTTTTTCTATATATTTTGTGAATTCAATACAGTTTCCAGCATAAGTAAATATGTAGGTATGTATTTAGATTAATAAAAATTAACGATTCACAAAAATGTTTAAGCTAATCCTCATTTTTGAATTAGTGAATTCTATTCTATCCCGGTATTTAAAATTTAATCTTCATTTTATTATAGCTCCGGTGGCTCAATGGTTAGAGCAACGCCTCATGTCATGAGTGCCCTCGGGGCTCTGCGTTCAAATCCAGCTAAGGCATGGATGTGTGTGAATGTGAACCCACTCTGTAATTGTGTTTTAATCCTGTTGAGGGATTTAAAAAAAGGTAGTTACTTGGATTAAATTAGACTATATTTTAAGAAATAAACTGTCAAAATTAGAGTAAAAACCAAAAATAAGGATTAACTTAATCTTTTTTGTGACTCGGGCTGTAAATGGCGGGAGGTATTGTGTTGGCCACACCAGATTTTTTATTTAATATTTTTGAAGAGACGATAAAAACTTGTTATCCATATTTTTACTTTTGGCAAAATTTGCATTAATTGGTCAGAAAAAAATTAATAAAATTTTAATATTTAAATTACCGCCATGTATGACGTTGAATTACGCCGAACCAATGAATGGCCGTAAAGCAATAACATCGGTACGTCCAATAGCAACGGCATGTGCGGGTAATTTAAACATGACAGATCATCTGTTTGATGTTTGAATAATAGTGTGGAGGTTAATATTTTCGTTTGTCATTTTAATCTTGTACGAGTATAAGCTAAGTTAAAATCCTGCTTAACAAATACATAATAAAAGTAACAGAAACCACGCAAATTGTAAATAATAAAGAAGAGATACAGTGACAGAAAAATGAACTAATGTCAAAATCAAATTAAAACTCGCACACGCTCGCCGTCTACAGGTTACATTCTTAAATATGCATCCCTTTCTCCAGTTCAAAATAATGACGTCAAAGAAAATTTTCATTCTCAATTTATTAAAAAACATATATTTTTTTATATAAAATTTATATTTGTACATACGTTTTCAACTTTACTTTAGATATTTAATGATAGATATCAGATTTTCAGTACTTCGCAAGTAGCCTATTATTACTCTCCTAAGAGCCTGTTGTTCGAAAACGGTGCAATTCGTGTTATGAATTTAATATTAAAAGTAAGTCTATTTTGCATCCCGCACCCTAGAAATTAGTAACACATATTCATTAGAAACCTACCAAAACAATGACATTTTTGAAGATTTTATTGAATCACTCTGTATAATAATATTTAGCCATTTCTAATAAGTTATTAATTAAAAAAGTGAAAAGATCGTTTCACTATTATTACAACAATATCAAAATACTTTCATTTACAAACATGTATTCTTAGAAACCAAAAGTATCAAATCTCTAATAAAAAACTGCGTGTACAGTTCAATAACTTTTTTCATTTACTAACCTTCATCATTCATAGATTTTACTGTTACGGACGATCCACTAATTAAGACCCCAAGTCATGTATGATGTAGACATTTAATAAAAATGGTATGCACGGTACAGTTATACGAAATCGAATTTGGGACAGCGGACAGTGTTATAAGGAAATTGAACGCTTATAAAGACACAGTTGCGTAGAATATTTTGCAATATTTGAGATTTTGGTTATATAAATTGACTAACGTTTGTAAAAGACATTCACTATTATTACATATAATGTTAGTTTAAATTTCGGAAATATCACACGCGATCTATGTATGGGCATCCCTCAGTACGAGCCCAAAATCATAATAATAGACCTTTTTAATTAAATAAATAGTAAGAAAATGGCGCCAACGACTGTCAGTTGGGCTGTCAAACGAAACGTCAAAAATATTGCAGTCATTAAAATACCTGTATTCTCGGTGAAAATTTGCATCATTCAACCTTTTAGCTTCAATAAAAGCTTTTGTAACTTATTTCGATAAGTTTTTTACCTCTCGCTAACCTTGGTAAGGGAGGTATAGGGATCGTGCTAAAAATCGTATATCGAGATTTTGGTAAATAACCACGTTTTAAGGTCCCTAAAATCCAATTTTAACATTGTCACGATGATGTCTGTGTGTATGTGTGGATCCTCCACTCTAACTCAAATACTATCATTCAGAAAATTTTGAAACCTTGTATTTAGAACTTTTTCTGTAATGGAAATAGCTCATTAGATTTAGGAGAAAATCAGATAACAGGAAATGGCACTTTACTAGAAGCTCAAAATAGTTTTTCTTCGAAAAATACCTTTAATTTTTATTTTTTCGAGATTATTGTTATTATAAAAATTATTATTATTAAATTTTCTATAGATTTGCATTAATACTTTTTCTATATATTTTATGTATAAATTTATAAAATAAAAAAAATATATATCATCACGGCATATTACCCATTGCTGGGTGTGCCAATCTGCGTTATACGCAAATATCGGTAATGATGATGACATATTTGTACCGTGCGAGCGCTTACCAGGCGTCACCCCACGGGCACTCATTGCTGGCGTGGAGAGTGCACCACAGGGATTCATTTTGTGCCATTTAAAATTGGAAATATTTGGCGTCGGTCGGGATCGAACCCGGTTCCCCAGATTCGCGACCTGACACTCAGGCACGCGGCCACGAGACGTCAAAAATATAAATATATATATATATATATATATATATATATATATATATATATATATATATATATATATATAATGATCTATAATTTAAATTCCAAAGCCTACACTTTAAACAAACAAAACGCAGTTATTTAAATGTATGTAACTGACAGATAAATGTCACTATCAAAGAACTAATCAATTCAAAATAATATTAGTAACGTTTTAGAAAGAAAAAAGTAAATAGAACAATAGAAAACGAATTCAATACAGTTTCCAGCATAAGTAAATATGTAGGTATGTATTTAGATTAATAAAAATTAACGATTCACAAAAATGTTTAAGCTAATCCTCATTTTGGATTAGTGAAGTCTCCTCTATCCCGGTATTTAAAATTTAATCTTCATTTTATTGTAGCTCCGGTGGCACAATGGTTAGAGCAACGCCTCATGTCATGAGTGTCCTCGGGGCTCTGGGTTCGAATCCCACTAAGGCATGGATGTTGTGAATGTGAACCCACTCTGTAATTGGGATTTAATCCTGTTGAGGGGTTTAAAAAATGTAGTTATTTGGATTAGATTAGACTATATTTTAGAGAAATAAACTGTCAAATTTTTGTGACTCGGGCTGTAAATGGCGGGAGGTATTGTGTTGGCCACACATTTCTCACATTTTGCGTCTATCTCTTTAAAATGAAAAGGTCTATTCGGGCGATTTACGTGTTCAACAAATTGTAAAATATACACAAATAGTTACAAATTTTTACAAATTTCTTCCGGCTACTTACAATACAGACTTAAAACTTTAAAGTAAAATTGACTATTCTATTGTGAAATGCTTGTAAAAATGTTACAATCATGCAACAAGAAATGTAATCACAAACATTGAGGTTATTATTGAAGCAATTTTGATAAACGCAATACCTGCTACAAGGTACGGGTGAAATTTTTTTATTGTACAAATGGAATTTGATAAAACTTATGTGTCGATTCTGTTCACATCTGTAAAATGTTACAGATCTGTAAATCTGTAAAAACCTTACAGAAACGCATCTATTTTTGTTGATTAATATAAAATTATACTTAAGAGTGGCAGCGGCAGCTTTCGTTGCGATTTTCTTCATTATTTACAGATTTACAGAAGTGAATAGAATCGCCCCATTAATTTGCAATAGAAATATTTAGGTTAGGTAGGAAAGCCTTGAACTTACTGGTCGATTCTGTTCACATCTGTAAATCTTATAGATGTTTTCCTCTTCACAATAAATTGTACAATTTTGTGACCTTCAATTTATTGGCGAATTATCGGCAAGTGTAATATAGCAAAATTGTACAATTTATTTAGAAAATAAATTCCACAAATAATTGTGAAAATTAGAAGGTGTTCTATTTTCTCCGATTTTCTTAAAAAAATTTGGTTACTTTTCCAGTGCCACCTGTATAATATTTGACACATTGAACTATTTCTGTTTGACGTTTGTGTACTTTGTGTGTATCACGGAAGTTCTTACTTCCTTGTACGAAGTAAAGAGAGTATTGTAATCGCGAAAAATTTCGGTTTTCAGATTTGAACGGAAATATCCATTTTGACCATCCCTGAATCCGTTTTGACTAATTTCGTCGTGACGTCTGTACGTACGTACATGCGTACGTGCGTATGTATCTCGCATAACTCAAAAACGGTAAGCCGTAGAAAGTTGAAATTTTGTATTTAGGACTGCTATAACATCTAGTTGTGCACCTCCCTTTTTGGTCATTACATAATTTCTAGAAATGGTACTTTATTTGAAGCCTATAATAGATTTTAATGAAAAACTATTTTAAAATATAATCAACAATTTTCAAATTTGGTATATAAGACTTTTATGTCAATTGGAATAACATAGTAGATTTTGGTTAAAACAGGCTAACCGGAAGTGACATATTACCTGAAGTTGTTAACAGTTTTTCTTCAATAAAATGGTTTCATTTTGATTTTAGAAATAAATGCTTAAAATAATTTTTTTAGAGAATTATATTCTGTGTCTAGCACATCAAGTATTATTAAATTAGCCCTTTGTATTAGCGAGATATGTATATTTAAAACTTATATACTTTTTGGTTTTTGTAATGAAGCTTGCTATGGATTAGGACAAAAAATAACAAAAAAATAAAAAATAGATGCTAATGTCAAATTACGTCAAATACGTGCAATTTTATACTTGGGTCTATACTTCATATTGGTCTTGTGTACAAGGAAGTCGTGTGGTGTCCACATCAGATTTTTTATTTTTGTGAAATGGCACGATTTCGAAACGCAAACACAACAATACGAAACAAACAGCTACCTTTAAAATATATCTGATCATCAAATGCGGTTGGTAGCCCTTCTCCCGACAAGAATAAATAAATTGTGCAATTTATTGCACGATAAATTGCACGATTTATTGTGAAGTGTAATATGGGCTTTAAAGATATGTAAATTTGTAAATAATGAACAAAATCGCAACGAAACCTGCCACTTTTATGTATAATTTTATTCAACAAAAATAGATGCGTTCTTGTCAGTGTTTTACAGATTTACAGATCTTTAAAACTTACAGATTAGTTAGGTGCTATAATAGTTATTTACATTATACGTGCGGTAGGTGTAATTTTACAACGCGAGGTTTTATATTGAAGCACGACGCGCAGCGGAGTGCTGCAATAAAACCGAGCGTTGTACAAGTACCTAACGCACACATTATGTATTAAATTTTTTGGCCGAGATATCTATTAAAATATGTATTTTCTATAAAAATTTTGCTTGTTAACATAAAACCATTGTTGTCATCAAGCGAGCTGCTATCAAAACAATTTATTGTAGGCTCAGCATCAAGGCGCTTTGAAAACTAATGAAACGTCAAAATAATCAAAAAATTGTATTGCTTGATTTCTATCTTGGTCAGTAATTGCTAAAAGCAAGGATAAAAGTATTGTAATCATATCTATCAAAAAGAAAAATGACAGACTTACTCCCTGAAAAATCAAAAGCCCGTTACGAGAGATATTATCAAGTTTTCATACGGTGGTGTGCCGAAAAAAAGTCAACAATTGAGAGATTGGGTTGGGACAAGACCAAGAATTTGCACTTTGATTATTTTATTTATTAGGGATGTCTATTGTCTATGCTGCTATGCTGGAAGGAAAATAAGGTTAGGCAGATTAGTTCCTACATACGTAGTTTCTAAACAGACTACATGAATGATTCTAATGTTACCTACCCTTTTAGACATTCTTCATTAAAATTAATTTCAAACATTTGAAATAAAATAAATAATTCTCATCAATCATTCCACAAATTTTATCATTTGAAAATTTTGACGTATTGACATTGCCGACTGAGAATTATGCTAACAGATGGCGCTGGCAGATTAAATTAAAAGAAATTCAGTTTTATTTATTTATTTATTTATTTACTATTATTAAACGAAAATTGCGGTAGCTAGCGTTTTTGTAGGCACTCTTTATTATTACAAAGTAGATTTCTTTATTAATGGCCTCTTCAAACTTAAAAATATGGGTGTGTATTACTTTATTCGGTGCGGCAAAGTCTTGGCATGTGTAAAATCGCAACTACCATGGACGCCAACGATGTGTGATTGTTATGTTTAAACTTTAAAATTATGGAATATATCTTAAATTTTTGTTACACTCGTACACCCTTTAATATGTCACGTGTTTATTTACATTATGTAAATTTTCTTTAATTCGCTTATTTTTGGAACATTTTCAAAAGAAATTATAGAATCAAAGCGTGAGAACTTATGATGAACCTTGACGTTTACATATATTTATTCTAGTTACCTTTGAATTTATTGCGCAGTATTATCGTTTCTATGTGTCATTCTATTGTAATACTACCTAAATTTATGTTTAATAAAGACTACAAACCGGGCGTATTCTTATTAGAGACATGTCTTACTGGCCGCCTTAATTTAGTTCCATAAAGTTCCGCTGGTGTCGCATAGTATTCTGCTGGTCTAGGGTACCTTTATAACCAGGGTATGGCCATGGGCCAAGATCGCCGCCATTGTCGGTAATTGATTTTCCTATTTATTTGTAATAAATGTGATATTATATTATAAAATAATATTAAATAATCACACTGTGAATTTAAAAAGGTAATAAAAATGAATTTATTTAAGTTATATACAATTATTATTAAGACATACATTTATAGGTTATGTAGAATATATGATATGTGTTGTTATTATTACATCTAATTTAATATCACTAGTTCTTAATTACATAATAATTATATATTCTAAACTTACCTTGTATTGTGCTTAATATTGGTATTTTTTAGTTGTTTTTAGTGACAGTAATCGTGGTGGGTATCTTAACAAACTACACAAGTAAATAAGATAAAATATATTACTTACACTTTAAATACATATTAAAATGATAATTAAATGTGTTTTTCATTAAAATAAAACAAATAGCCACGAAAATACATAATACTTTGCGCAAGAACAACACATATAACAGATGTCCCGGTAATGGCGGACGAAACGTGAGCCACGCCATGGCCATACCCTGATTATAAAGGTACCCTATGCTGGTCCCAATGGGGTCCGGTACTAAAAAAAGCATATATTTTGTCATATTATGAAGATATGACTAATTTCAAATAATTTTGTACCAAAATATTTTTTAAATATTAAACTTTTCATTCATAATTTTAATAAAAACGATTAGCATTATAACGATATGACATCACAACTGTATTTTTGTATCAGTGTACCAAGCGAAAATCCATATAGAGGCTGTCTCACAACTCGCGCCCCAGAGCGAATGAGGAAACACGAGACTGCACTCGGAGGTGTAATTTCGAAGAAAAAAAATCTAGCTTAAAAGATATTCGAGAAAAGACGTCTTAAAATTGACCAATCAGAGACCTACACCTTTAACTTGTGTTTGCCGTAATTTTACGTTACTATGGTTTTATACAAATCAAATCTTCTTTAAAATGTGTGGGCGACTGTAGTTTTCAAAAATGTCAGTGTCAAATTAAATTTGACAAGGTGAATAAAAAAGGCAAATTCTTAACATGTAATTAGCCGGTGATTACTTAGAAATGATTATAATTTTCGGAGAATGTGGACGTAACGCCAGAGAGGCAGCACGAGTCTATTCGGAACGTTTTCCGGATAGAAATCTTGTGGATCATAAAGTGATATTGAGAGCCATCGCAAGGACGCATGAGACCGGTTGATCAATTGTAACCAAAATCTAATCAGCTCTTCATATGGATCTAAAGAAAAGGAATACGAAAAAATTATATTTTTTGGAAAGGTGGTATTAGAGTTATGCGATCCGAAAAAATCGTCACACACATACATACATACATACACACATACATACATCATCATAAAATCGTATTCTAGGGATCCTAAAACGTGCTTATTCATCAAAAACTCACAACCGAATTTTTTGACCAAAGACAATACCTTCCTTACTTAAAGGTGACGGAAGGTAAAAAGAGTTTCAAGTCAATTCTTTTCCGGAAAACACATTATATTCATTTTTTTACAAGATTTGCGACTATTTCGTTAATTGGTCAGTTTTAAGTGGCTCCAATTCTTATAGAAAGCATGTAAACCAAAAATAATTATTGCTAGATTTACTAAAATAACACGCTGTATATTTTAAAATTAAAATAATCAACGTTTCATTTCCGACCCATATTTAATAATAACGTGCAGTACATTTATTATTATATAATGCATCATTTTCATTTTGAAATTTAAATTGGCGAATCGAATAGAAATGTAAATTGTTATAATTTTGTGTTGCATAATAAAACAAAATGTTTTATTTATTATGTATGTATGTACTAGTTAGGATTGTCACTTGTCACGTCATTTAATGTTCAGTACTAATTATGTTAACTTTTTGTCCGAAAGATAAATATGAAATACAATAAAAATATCCAGTAAACATATCTGACATCTATGTACAATAACGCAAGTAAATATTGGAACGGAGTATTAATACAACGTATTTTATTTTATGACTATTAATTTTAGTCTTTCTCTTTACGTAATTGGTAATTTTATCTGCAGAACAGGTTGAACTAAGAATTTTAGTGCATACACGACTTAAAAAAACTACGTAATAAGCAATAGGTATATGCAGTTTTAAAGTTAAGTTATATAATATTTTTGAAGAAACGATAAAAACTTGCTACCCATATTTTTTCTTTTGGCAAAATTTTTATTAATTGGCCAGAAAAAAAATTAATGAAATTTTAATATTTAAATTACCGCCATGTATGACGTAGAATTTCGCCGAACCAATGAATGGCCGTAAAGCAATAACATCGGTACGTCCAATAGCAACGGCATATGCAGGTAATTTAAACATGACAGATCATCTGTTTGACGTTTGAATAATAGTTTGAAGGTTAATATTTTCGTTTGTCATTTTAATCTTGTACGAGTATAAGCTAAGTTAAAATCCTTCAAAATCCTGCTTAACAAATTGAAATACATAATAAAAGTAACAGAAACCACGCAAATTGTAAATAATAAAGAAGAGAGACAGTGACAGAAAAATGAACTAATGTTAAAATCAAATTAAAACTCGCACCCGCTCGCTATCTACAGATTACATTCTTAAATATGCATCCCTTTCTCCAGTTCAAAATAATGACGTCAAAGAAAATCTTCATTCTTAATTTATTAAAAAAAAAATATTTTTTTAAAATAAAATTTATATTTTTACTTACGTTTTCAACTTTACTTTATGTCTTTAGTGATAGATATTTTTTAGCTCTATATTCATTTAATATGAAGTATAACATGCATTCAAATCGTATAGAGAATAAAATATTCTTTAATATTTATAATAACATTAAATGTGAAAAAAATATATTTATCATCGTTTTTTCAAGAAAAACTGTTAAAATCTTCAAATGAGGGTACTTCCGGTTGACCAATTACAACCAAAATCTAATCAGCTCTTCACAAGGATGTAACGAAGAGGAATACGAAAGACTTATAATTTTTGGAATTGTAGTATTAGAGTTATCGCATTAGAAAATTTTGTCACATACACAGACACACAAACACATACAGACATCATCGTAAAAATAGTAAAATCGTATTCTAGGGATCCTAAAATGTGATTCATCAAAAACTCACCACCGAATTTTTTGACCTCAAGCAATACCTTCCTTACTTAAAGGTGACGGAAGGTAAAAAGAGTTTCAAGTCAATTCTTTTCCGGAAAACACATTATTTTCAATGTTTTACAAGATTTGCGACTATTTCGTTAATTGGTCAGTTTTAAGTGGCTCCAATTCTTATAGAAAGCATGTAAACCAAAAATAATTATTGCTAGATTTACTAAAATAACACGCTGTATATTTTAAAATTAAAATACGTTTCATTTCCGACCCATATTTAATAATAACGTGCAGTACATTTATTATTATATAATGCATCATTTTTATTTTGAAATTTAAATTGGCGAATCGAATAGAAATGTAAATCGTTATAATTTTGTGTTGCATAATAAAACAAAATGTTTTATTTATTATGTATGTATGTACTAGTTAGGATTGTCACTTGTCATGTCATTTAATGTTCAGTACTAATTATGTTAACTTTTTGTCCGAAAGATAAATATGAAATACAATAAAAATATCCAGTAAACATATCTGACATCTATGTACAATAACGCAAGTAAATATTGGAACGGAGTATTAATACAACGTATTTTATTTTATGACTATTAATTTTAAAGCTAGTCTTTCTCTTTACGTAATTGGTAATTTTATCTGCAGAACAGGTTGAACTAAGAATTTTAGTGCATACACGACTTAAAAAAACTACGTAATAAGCAATATATGCAGTTTTAAAGTTAAGAATTTGGCGTATGACGTAGCTGGTCCTCACCAGTGGTCAACAAACTGTTAGTTCTAGAGGGTACAAATATTTCATGTTCGCATAGCTGAAATATTTTTATAAAGTTAAAGGTATGTTATATTCATGAAGAAATTGTTGTTAAGCATATGTAAATAACATAAATATAGGACATCCAGCCAGTCAATAAGTTTGATTTACTAAGTTAAAATCCTTCAAAATCCTGCTTAACAAATTGAAATACATAATAAAAGTAACAGAAACCACGCAAATTGTAAATAATAAAGAAGAGAGACAGTGACAGAAAAATGAACTAATGTTAAAATCAAATTAAAACTCGCACCCGCTCGCTATCTACAGATTACATTCTTAAATATGCATCCCTTTCTCCAGTTCAAAATAATGACGTCAAAGAAAATCTTCTTTCTTAATTTATTAAAAAAAAATATTTTTTTAAAATAAAATTTATATTTTTACATACGTTTTCAACTTTACTTTAGGTCTTTAGTGATAGATATCAGATTTTCAGTACCACGCAAGTAGCCTGTTAAACAATCATTTGCGATTTAACTTGTTTTCTAATTAAAGAATCATGTACTTTTCAGACAAAATGGCCCCCAACGTGAACTACAACAATAATCACCTCCCATTGACGCCGATACAACAATTTTACTCGGGAGCGACGGTTTTGGTGACGGGCGCCACTGGTTTTATGGGAAAATGTTTAATAGAAAAACTACTTAGGAGCTGTCCCGACATTGAAAAAATTTACATTTTGGTCCGAGAGAAGAAAGGAAAGGCTATTTCTACCAGAGTGGAAGACATGTTTAAAGACGTGGTATGTAATTAATAAATTAACATAATTGTAGCAATTAAAATTAGTGTTACATCGGGCTTAAAATGTAGTAAAGTAACCATATTATACAGGGTGTAAATGAAATAAGTGCATTAAATTTGACCAGTAGTATAACTCATCGAGAGCAACAATATTTCTTAATAACTTTTTCTCGAAATCGCATATTTTTTAGCATTTTTACCACCCCGTAAATTGACGAGTCGTTCCAAATATTTTTGTAATAATTGAATGCAGCAGCAATAGCTATGAAAAATTTTGTTTTAGCAATTGACAGTCCTGTCAATTGTTGCAATTAAATTTTGACATTAGTAATAAACTTGTTTATAAGGTAAAATTCTGTCAAAATGCGAGTACACAGACATTGTAATTACTTACCTATGGTTTATTTATTTATCTTTTTACTCGTATCTGTACTACATGTTACTTGACATCACGGTTCTCATAAAGACAGTGTCATGGAGTTGCCAACGCATTTACATGGAGCGTTTCCAAATCATCACCAAATCATTCTGTTCTTAATATTCGCACATTTGTTAATCTTGTACATCTTTATCACATCACAATACGGAGTGTCACATATGACAATTTTTTAAAAAGCAACAGTTATATCCATACCATGTGCAAAAAGTTCAATGTTTTCAGCACATAACAAACTTCAATTTTGGGAATGGCTCATAATGTTCATTCATGAGACTGAATTTACTTGGGAAGGTGTATTTATTATGCACAATACACATCTTGACAGACGAAAATGCTGTAAAAATTTTCATTAAAAAATGTTTTGGGCGGGAACAATAAATGGACGACTAATTATTGATACTCATGTACCTCTTTTAAATGGACAAAAGTTTGTACTTACATTTTTTGAATAACGTATTTAAACTATTATGATTTCTCGACGATAAATAATCATCTCATAACCTAACAACTATGCTTTTGCTCCTCGTCTCTCCTTGTCTTCCTCTATTCACACTATTCAAAGGTGATTAAAACCCTGGTTCAAAACACAACTTTATAATTTTGTTATCCAAAATTTAAATTTATTTATTTTAAAAATTGTACTCTTACGTATTAATTAATAATAATGTTATTTCCCTTGATTCGTTTATTAATTACTGTGACTGTAAGTGTAACCGATAACCGACAATTTTTGAGCTGATTGTATCCCACTTGAACACGGCAACAGTCATTTGTTCTCCATGAGCGGGTAACGAAATATGCAGCAAATCTTTAAAGAATTTTAACTCAAAATCTAAAAGACTTAGAAAAAAAAGTTATTAAGAAATATTGTTCCTCTCATCGAGTTACATTACTGGTTAAATTTAATGCACTTATTTCATTTACACCCTGTAGTGTAGTATATAAAATTAGTTCCGTATTTAGCTTTATAGAGAATTCTTCAAATCGTAATTCTAAGAATTTTAAAATATCTGCATGAATTGACGAAAACAATCATTAATATTTTTAATCGTGAAAAAGTTTACTGTCCAACAATGCATAGAAATTATTTGCGATATTATGACAATTCGCGTACTGCAATTTGTAATTTCTGCCAAAAAATCATTTTCAGTGACGAGTTTCATTTTTGGCTAAATGGTTTTGTGAATAAGCAAAATTTCTGTATATGAGCTGAAGACAATTTACAAAAAAATCATGGAGCGCTCACTACAGTCAAAAAGTTACTACTTGGTGTGGTTTGTGGGCTGAAGGCAACATCGACCCCTACTTTTTTGATAGAGTCCAAGGCAGTAGATTTTGATTAAGCGTGGGTAAAAATTTTATGTTCAAGATCAAATACATTTACCTATATTAAAAGTTGCATTTTTTTCCGAGATTAAAAGGTGCAATTTTTATTTTATTCTCGTGGGATTTGGACATTAAAGTTAATGAAGCAATACTGTACCAGAACATCTTTTTGTAATACATATCATTTCGAATTAAAGTTAATAATCTACAATATTTCGTTTAATTCAATCATATATAATAGGTTTGTTCGATTCGCTACTTTGCGTCTACGGTTTACTGCCGCCTCCAAAAATAATATGTAGGAGCGGCAGTAAACCGTAAACGCAAGGCACCGAAACGAACAGACCTAATATCATAAGTGGTAAATTGACAAAAAAACACGAGTTGTCAAACGAGTGATTTTTGATCAATGTAACGAGATAAATTAGCAATAGGCTAGAGTAAAGCAATCGGTAAATTTTGCCAGGATAAAATTTAACCACGAATGGTATTCGGATGACTATTTCCAAAATAAAAATTAGGTAATAATTTATAGCTTTTTCTTGACAAAAATCTATTAATTTTTATTGTGGTTTGAGGTGTTATATTTAAGATTGCTTTTTCAACGTTTTAAATAGATTCCTGTCCGAATCGACTCGTTTTTAAAAAAAACTAATAACACTGAAAATATACACACTTTGACAGGTATGTTAACAATATGTTTCTAGGCACTCTTAAAACGTCAAAATATTTCACTTATCAAAACTCACTTGTAAAAATTCAGCATCTTATTGGCTTAAAGGATGCGAATAATTTTTTGTGACGGGGTTTGGTGGAAATGAAACTTGGTAACTTGGTAGAATCCTGAATTTGGATTGGATCATAAATTTATGAGTGAAATAGTCACAAATAAATAAAAAATAATATGTATTATTGTAAAATAATTGCGTAAGCTTCCACAGTCTGAGTCATGAGAAATATTCGTTTTCCGGGAATGGACTGTGTCATATTTTGAGTCAGAGCTCAACGTTTCGCCCGCAGTCGTATGGGGCATCTTCAAGAGCAAGGGGGATAGTACTGTCTTAAACAAGGTTACCCGTCGTGTTTATAGTATTCCTTGTTCTTGCGGCACAGTATACATAGGTGAAACAGGAAGGAGTGTTCACACTAGATTGTCAGAACACAAACGCTGTCTGCGTAATGGTATGGTATTAACATCTGCGGTCGCAGAACACCAACACAACACAGGACATAACATCTTATTTGAAAATTCCCGCATTTTAGCTCCTGTCCCTGAGTTATACAGACGTAAATACAGGGAAACTTTATGGAAACATCCTAATAACATCAACAGGGATGATGGCTATTTCTTGAGCCACATGTGGAAACCGATGATTCGCGGAACACGACACCCCCAATCAACCATTAAGAACTCGATTCCCATTCGTCACTTGGTTTATTTGGCCTCTAGCGTGGTTTACACGGTAACCTGGTTTAAGACTGTACTATCCTACTTGCTTCTGAAGATGCCCCATACGACTGCGGGCGAAACGTTGAGCTCTGACTCAAAATATGACACAGTCCATTCCCGGAAAACGATTGGTTATTTTAATGTTTACCGATAGGCGACTGATAAGTTAGGATTCTTTATAATTTCCAATATTTTCACCTCAATAAATTAATAATTCGTCTTTTACTTAAGTTTAAAACAAAAGAATGTAGACTTGTTATATATCATTGAAAAGCTTAAAAATAAGCAAAAAGGTGAGACTATTTTCAACATAGGTTCCCATTTAAAAAATTATAAGTTTGTGTTATATCTCGAGAATCATTAAGTTTTCAAAAAATATAATTACGCCATTTTATTCTATTTAAAAAACGGTAAAATTTTTGTATAAACATTTTTTCTCTAACTTTTATAATAAATAAGATATGAGATATTTTCAAAATGAGCGAAAAACGAGTTTTTGCTTGTAGCTCAGAAACAAAAGAAGATCGAAATTTCCTGTTAAATTAAACATTTCTGGGACAGTTGACCCTGGAATGTGCAAACGGTTTTGCTCTATCATTAATATTACCCGAGATACCTTAAAAAAACATCGAAAATGATACACCCTGTACTTTAACGATCCCTAATGATGATTCATTTGGAAGCGAAACGTAGGAAAGTTAATTAAATTACTATTTATTTCATTACTGAAATCTGTGTACAAAACAGATTGGCACACCCAGCAATGGGTAATATGCCGTGATGATATATTTATATTTATTTATTTTATTTATTTAATAAACACTGTTTACCACGACTGCATCTCCAATTATTTCTCATTATCCCTACACTCATACTAACAGTCAAGAAATACCAATAAATTTATAATTTTGAATGTTGATAGCATATTACTTATGAATGAAAATAATAAACAAATATTCACTTACCATTTCGGTCGTAATGTCATTCATCTGTAACAAAGAAAATAATTAATAAATGTTAATATAATACCACGTGTATTGTATGAAAATCATTTTCAATTTACAATTTTCCAAAGACAAGTGTTGCATATAAAAACCTCTCTTTTCTTATTTGGAATGAGAAATGCATTGCCATTAGTACGAAAATGATACTATTACAATCTATGGGGAAATTTCAATTACTTTAAATTCAATTCGGACTGCAAACAATGACGTCTTTATTTCGCAATTTCATGTGCGCTGAATGACATTGTAAACGATATGTCAATAATTTATTTTTAACAACAAAAGAGACACCGAAATATGTGAACAAAAATAATATAATCAAGTATGAATAATGAATAATTTTGTTTAATTATTGATATAAGATTTCCACAATTTTTACATTTTTAATAATTTTCATAATTATTACCTTCCGTCACCTTTAGGTAAGGAAGGTATTGTCTTTGGTCAAAAAATTCGGTGGTGAGTTTTTGATGAATAAGCACGTTTTAGGGTCCCTACAATACGATTTTACTATTTTTACGATGATGTCTGTATGTGTGTGTGTGTGTGTGTGTGTGTGTGTGTGTGTGTGTGTGTGTGTGTGTGTGTGTGTGTGTGTGTGTGTGTGGATGTGTGTGTGTAACAAAATTTTCGTCTACGATAACTCTAATACTTCTATTCCAAAAATTATAATTCTTTCGTATTCCTCTTCGTTGCATCCATATGAAGAGCTGATTAGATTTTGGTTATAATTGGTCAACCGGAAGTACCCTTATTTGCAGATTTTAACAGTTTTTCTTGAAAAAATGGCGTTAAATATCATTTTTTCACATTTAATGTTATTATAAATATTAAAGAACATTGTATTCTCTATACGATTTGACTGCATTTTATACTTCATATTAAATGGATATAGAGTTATAAATTTATAAAGAAATTAAATTTCATAAATTAGCCAGCTATGCTAGAAACAGCTACTATATTAAGAAAATTCTGATTGAAAGATGTCAGTGTCAAGTGCAATGACATATTCGTAGTATATTTGTGTCAGGATCTTTTTGCTCGAAATTATCTGTTTGAAATTTGTATAAAATACATACTACTGTCGAAAGGTAATGTACATACAAGAAATTTATAATCTTTTGCAAGGAACTTTCTGTATGGATTTTATAGAAAATACATACGCATTTACGAAAATTCTACCGGTAGATACCGCATCTACCGACTGTGTTCGAAAACACTACCGGACTCATGAAGAATCTAATCTCAAAAAAGGTAGTGATGCAAAGCGAAGCGTGCGCGGTAAAAGTGGAAATGTGGTCAAAGTAGGACTCTGCTCAGTTTGTTAACTACGTCAAATTTCTAACCTGTTTAAAATTTTAAATTTTTTTCATAGGTTATAGATCTACCCTGTTTACCACTCGCGTTCTTAAAATAACGATTCTGGTAGCTATAACCTGATAAACAGCTATTTACTGGTAACAGTTTACCGGTAGAATTTTTGTAAATACCTCATATAACTGACGGAAGGTAATGTGCTGGCCACATCAGATTTTTTTTTAAATATTTTGAAATTTGAAATATATATACCGGATGTTAATAAATATATGGTTGCTACTTTAAGTCTGTGAGGACCTCTGGCATGGTTGACATGTTAAGTAATCCTAATTATTTTTGCCCTCTTAATAGGATTTTCTCATAAAATTTTCTTGAAAAACGTATTGTGTATTTCAAATTTAGGGATAATTCTTAATTATATTATTAAATATTATCACGTCCGTAATGAGTGCCTGTGAGGTGACGCCTGATAACCGCCCGTACGGTACGAATATGTCATCATTATTACGCATATCTGCGTACAAACAGATTGGCACACCCAGCAATGTGTAATATGCTGTGATGATATTTTATTTGTTTATTTATATTTTTATAAGTGTTAGACCGGGGGCTAGTGCTACGTGAAAAATGTATCATGGTATTCCAAATACTGATCCTTGGTGCTTACTTTAAATACCCTGGAGAACGATTTGCTGTCTTCCCCGGAAAAAAAGAGGATCTATCCAGCTGTGGGTCATGACCCAAAAATGTTCAAAAAAATGACATTTTAGAATCTAGGTATTCTGTATGGGACTTGCATAAAATGAAATTAAGTATATGTAAATGTTAGCCGGTAATCAATGCCAGACATTTTCAAACGTTACGGGGGGCGGTAAAGCCTTTTATTGCTGTGCATTTTATCTAACACAAATTGTTCATGTCATTCCATCCGGGCTTTAGTCAACTGACAATTTTTACCCTACAAGACACAAAAAAATTATGGCCAGACACCCTACTTGTATATATGGGTCACAGCACCCTTGCGACTTAATAAAATTGTCCAAAAGTGAAATATTTAAAGGGATAAAGAAACAAATATTTTGTTTGAAAGAAAAGTCAAATAACATGACTACGTTTACACGTATGAGAAAAATTTACTTTGACTTGACTTTCAAAAGGCGACTTATGAAAAGTCAATTTAATGGTGCGTTTACACGTAAGGTCAAATATACTTCACTTTACGTTTGTTACTTGTCCTTTACTCAACTTTGACTTTGACAGCAAAGTAAAGTTTGGTTATAATACGTGTGATGTAAGTTACCTATTTAACTATTATCATATAATCATAAAAAGAATAAAGTATTTATAGAAAAAATGGATAGTAAACTACAGTTACTAAATTTAAGCGCGATATTTTTAAATAATACTCGTATAACTATGCAGCAACAATATTGGATGCGAAGTAGATTAAATAATACTCGCATAAAATATTTTAAAATTCGAGAATATTTTAAATTCAGATATAAAACACAAAATTGTGTAATTAAATATCTAGGAATTTGTGGATGAAAACTAGATGTCACTGTTAGTAAAGTAAAGTATGTTTCGTTCGTTGGTTCACACGACTTTTTAAAAGTCACTTATATGAGACAAGTCTATTTTATTTTGGACTTGACTTTAGGAAGAAAAGTAAGAGGCAAGAGTGTTTACACAACGGCGAAAGTTGCCTTTTGAAAGTCAAAGTCAAGTCAAAGTACTTTTTTGCTGTACGTGTAAACATAGTCCATGACAATTTTTAGATTTTGAGCATGAAATTAGATCATATACCTCTCCCTGTCTGTCTGCATAATCTAATATTTAACTATCCTTTTTTAGTCGATACGAATTTAAGGAAGATTGAAAGTAAGTCAATCCGCTGAGATAAACCAATAGGATTTTTCAAGTCAAAATATACTTGAAGCCGCTTGAATTGTCGAGATAAACGTAGTCAGTGGCTTCAAATAAAGTACCATTTCTGGAAATTATGTAATGACCAAAAAGGGAGGTGCACAACTAGATGTTATAACAGTCCTAAATACAAAATTTCAACTTTCTACGGCTTACCGTTTTTAAGTTATGCGAGATACGTACGTACGTACATACGTACAGACGTCACGACGAAATTAGTCAGAATGGATTCAGGGATATTCAAAATGGATATTTCCGTTGAAATCTGAAAACCGAAATTTTTCGCGAATACAATACTGTCTTTACTTTGTACAAGGAAGTAAAAAGCTGAATTACGCTGGAAAAGTTTGAGCATGAGCAATTTTTTTTATGGTTTCATATATAAAATTTTCTGCTGAATTCAACGGTAAAATAAAAAAATCTGATGTGGCCAGCACATTACCTTCCGTCAGTTCTATGTATTTTGTACAAATTTCATACAGAAAGTTCCTTGCTAAAGATTATATATCTTGTACTTTACCTTCCGGCAGTTGCATGTATTTTATGCAAATTCCATACAGACAATTTATAGCAAAAGATGCTATATTTCCAGTAAAATTATACGACACACTATGTCAATTTCACTTGACACTGACATCTTTCAATCAAAATTTTCTTAATATAGTAGCTGTTTTCATAGCTATGGCTACTTTATGAAATTTAATTTCTTTATAATTTTTTAACTCTATATCCATTTAATATTAAGTATAAAATGTAGTCAAATCGTATAGAGAATAAAATATTCTTTAATATTTATAATAACATTAAACGTGAAAAAATGATATTTAACATAGTTTTTTCAAGAAAAACTGTTAAAATCTTCAAATGAAGGTACTTCCGGTTGTCCATTTCTAACCAAAATCTAATCAGCTCTTCACATGGATGTAACGAAAAGAAATACGAAAGAATTATAATTTTTAGAATTGTAGTATGGAAGTTATCGCAGACGAAAATTTTGTTACATACACACACACACACGCACGCACGCACGCACACACACACACACACACACGCACACACACACACGCGCACACACACACACACACGCACACACACACACGCGCACACACATGCACGCACGCACACACACACACACACACACACACACACACACACACACACACACACACACACACACACACACACACACACACACACACACACACACACACACACACACACACACACACACACACATACATACATACATACATACATACACACACACATACAGACATCATCGTAAAAATAGTAAAATCGTATTGTAGGGACCCTAAAACGTGCCTATTCATCAAAAACTCATCACCGAATTTTTTGACCAAAGACAATACCTTCCTTACCTAAAGGTGACGGAAGGTAAAAATATAGCATTCCATTTAAAATAAGAAATTTAGGGTCTACTTCCGGTTAAACCGGAAATGCTACTGCTTTGAAAATATTTTAGCTGAAACGGGCAGGTCGGAAAACCCCTAGATACCAAATTTCGTAAAATAATATTGTATAGTTTTTAAAATAACGATAGCGTAAGCTCGTCTTGGGACACCTGTATTTTAGGCATTCCTCTTAATGAATAGAAGTTTCATGAAGAAAATTTTTGAGAATTTATTTTTCTCGTCCTCTAGGTGTTCTCTAGGCTTCTGGCGATGTCAGACAAAATCATAAACAAAGTCATCCCCATAGCCGGCGATATGTCTTCCCCAGGTTTGGGTATGAACCTGGAGGACCGTGCCTTACTGGAGAAAGAAGTACAGATAGTTTTTCACGGTGCTGCTACTGTTAGCTTCAACGAGAAGCTTTCGACGTCTGTGGCCATCAACTTCAACGGCACCAAAGAAGTCATGGATCTTTGTAGAGGCATGAGCCAGTTAAAGGTAAGAAAAAACCATCATTATCAAAGACGTCATTTTTATACCTATAGATTTGCCAGTTAGTATCTTTTTCGGCACTTGATACAAAAAATTCCATTGTCGGGATTTCGCAAATATAAAACATAGCTTTCATTTACCGCCTTTTGTATTCTTAAAATATGTTTTCGATTAAATAGTTACAAATTTACATTCAGGCCAGTCGTCAGGAAGATTAACATGGTTTTAAATCGGGAAATTTTCCGATCCCTGGATATGAATGTTTCTAAGGCGATCAGTTGTTTATTTATTTCTTCTTTGCTCGCAATAAAAAATAAAATCCCTTTTTCAGAATAGCGAAAAAAATTGTACCTATCATGACCGAAAGAGTCTTTACGATTCGCTCTGGAATATGGTTGCTCACCCAGCGAAGTTTTAAAACGTAAAAGTTGTAAACCAAGTTTTGTTTTATTTTTTAAAATGATATAAATCTTTTAAAAGAAGATAAATCTTCTAAAACGGGACAAATGTGTTATTTTAACTAAAACGACGGGACGGCTGGTACATAGTAAAAAATCTGATGTGGCCAGCACATTACCTTCCGTCATATCACGGATCACCTCAACTACAGATAGGACAGCTAATGTATTTTTCGAAATACAAAATAGTGACATCTACAGATTGCTTCCATGTACTAACGCACACTGTGATGGCTTGGTCGGCTTGGTAGTTTGTGACATAAAAGACATGTATAGATAAATTGAAATTTTAAATTTTTAAAATAAAAAACATAAGAAAATTGAATATAAGTACATACATATATTTTAAATAATCACAATACAATAATTATAAATTCATTTCTAAATAAATTTAAAATTACTTGTCGGATAGACACACTTCTATTTTAATTTTTGTTTATATGTAAGATAAAAGGATATTGGAAATGGTACGACATTTCATCATTAAATATAAAAGTAAACGTCTATTTGCTTCTTTGCACTGCACTTTATATCAAACAGCACAACGAATATTCATCAGCTTATTGAATTTCAATTCCGTATTACGTCAAAAAATAAACAGTTAATACATTTTAAAACTGGAGAAATCACGAAATAAATCACTACTGGCACTATATCTATATCTATAAACTATTACAAATTGGATTACCAAATAATTAAAGATGTTAAAGTGTACGTTCAATGACATGTGTGTTGACTTTTGTGACTTTATAATTCAAAATATTGCAAAATGTTTTGAACTCAATGGTAACTTAATCCATTTTCTTAAAATTTAAGCACTGTCGCGCCTCTACAGTTTGCTTCCTGGAACTATGACAGTGTTTTGGCACATTCATTTAGCTGTCCGGTGCCTGCGTCATATCTGTGGTCATATCGTAGTCAGATCTGTGTATATTGTAAAAATTCCACACAGAGATTTTCTTGTAAAATATTCCATATTTCCAGTACATTACCTTCAGTTCTATGTATTTTGTACAAATTCCATAAAGAAAGTTTTTTGTAAGAGATTATATATTTCCAATAAAATTATAACACAAACATACTGTCAAATGCACTTGACACTGACATTTGTTAATCAGAATTTTCTTAATATAGTAGATGTTTCCATGGTTATAACACAGCTTGCTGCTTTATAAAATTTAATTTCTTTATAAATTTATTACTCTACATCCATTGAATATGAAGTATAAAATGTAATCAAATCTTATAGAGGATAAAATATTCTTTAATATTTATAATAACATTAAATGTGAAAAAATGATATTTAACACCGTTTTTTCAAGAAAAATCTTCAAATTAGGGTACTTCCGGTCGACCAATTGTAATCAAAATCTAATCAGCTCTTCATATAGTTGTAAAGAAAAGGAACGCAAAAATTATAATTTTTGGAAAGGTGATATTGAAGTTTTGCGATCCGAAAAAAATCGTCACACATACATACATACATACATCCATCCATACATATAGACATCATCGTAAAAATAGTAAAATCGCATTCTAGGGAACATAAAACGTGCTTATTTATTAAAAAGTCATCATCGATTTTTTTGATCAAAGACAATACCTTCCTTACCTAAACGTGACGGAAGGTAAAAAACGGGACACATGGTCACCCTATATACAAGTAACTATTTTTACCCGGATATACCTAATAATAAAAAATTCAAAATCATTGCATGTGGTAACTAACTAGGTCTGGAATAAAAACTGACACTGGGCCCTATTCTGTAAGTCGGTGGTTAATTTTTAACCACTGGTTAAAATTTTTTATCCAATCAAGTATGTTGACATATAACAAAAAAAGGGATTTTTAGTTGTCAAATCAATATCTATTGGATAAAAATTTTAACCAGTGGTTAAAAATTAACCACCGAGTTACAGAATAGGGCCCACTTACTGTTAACAAGATGACATAATGTAATTTTCGTGTAGGTATGACGAAAATAAATATTAATGAGCGATAAATTCTAAAAATTCTTATTTTATGTATGTATATGATTAGAAAATATTTGCTTTTACGTCAATTTACGAAAAAAGTTTATTTAATATAATGTCATAAAAATCTATTTTATTTATCCACACAATGTTTAATTTATTTGAATTATCGTATAGAATGACGAACGCACATTATTATTTATTTGACTTTTCGAGTAGTAGAAAAACATAATTTATTAGTATAGGTACATATTCATACGCTACACAAAAAATTAATGTGCGATTGTTTTATTATTCATTTGTTTTAAATTTATTATATTTGATTTTCAATGACAATATGTACTTTACAGCATTTACTTTTCATCTTACATAAAACTATTATTTTTTACATATCTGAGCAATTTTAAAAACAGGAAAGGACTATTTTATTTGTATTGCACAAATAAATTTCAGTCATTTCTCGAAATTTCGGACGTTTAAATTGTTTATTGCTTCGACTTTCTCTAAAACACATGCAACTGATTGTATAATGATGAATCAATGGGAAATATAGTACATTTTCTCTTTTCAGTTGTGTTTTATGTCAGTCAAGTTCATATTTACACGTAGATTGATTTCAATGCAATACATAACACACTTGTGTCAAAATTGTTGTATACATAATATAATGTTGTAGTATAGGTAGGTAATAAATAGTAACAGAAAAATATATACCGGGTGTCTACATTTTAATGGACAATGGTAAAATTATCATGGCTGTAAATTCTGCCTTACTAATTTTAGAACTAAAGTGTAAATATAAAAAATCTGGTGTGGCCAACACAATACCTCCCGCCATTTACAGCCCGAGTCACAAAAAAGATCAAGTTAATCCTTATTTTTGGATTAGCGAATTTTACTCTAATTTTGCCAGTTTATTTCTTAAAATATAGTCTAGTCTAATCAAAGTAACTAACTTTTTTTAAAACTCCTCAACAGGATTAAATCCCAATTACAGAGTGGATTCACATTCACATACATCCATGCCTTAGTGGGATTCGAACCCATAGCCCCGCTCTAACCATTGCGCCCCGGAGCTATAATAAAATGAAGATTAAATTTTAAATACCATGATATAATAGAATTCACTAATCCAAAAATGAGGATTAGCTTAAACATTTTTGTGAATCGTTAATTTTTATTAAACTAAATACATACCTACATATTTACTTATGCTGAAAACTGTATTGAATTCCTTTTCTATTGTTCTATTTACTTATTTCTTTTTAAAACGTTACTAATATTATTTTGAAATGATTAGTTCTTTGTTAGTGACATTTATCTGTCAGTTACACATTTGAATAACATTTATATTCATGTCTCACTACAAAATAATTCTCACATATATTTACAAAATGTATGGGATATTTTAATATAAATTATGTACAATACATACATTTTCTTTATATTCAATATCCTGAAATTTTCTTTTTCTACTTTCCTTTTCTTTTTCTTTTAATTCGTCATTTTTTCGCAAATTATTCTTTTTTACGTATATTGTTTTGCATTGTTGATTTTTTTTTATTATCATAATCTTCATAATGATGTACAAATATTTTTGACAGTGGCATACAAATAGAACTCTTCCCATTATTGTTAGATTGAGGAATCCGTAGTTAAAAATGTTTTAAGTATTTGAGAAATCGTGGATCCAACATCCACACACACACACACACACACACACACACACACACACACACACACGCACGCACGCACGCCCTCACGCACACACACACATACACACACACACACATACACACACAAACACACACACACACACACACACACACACACACACACACACACACACGCACGCACGCACACACACACGCGCACGTACAAAATGTTATAATCGGATTCTAGTGACCTTAAAACGTGCTTATTCACTAAAATCTGGATATGGGATTTTTAGCATGAATTCAATACCTCTCTTAGCGAGAGGTAAAAATAACATGTATTCATTTTTTCCATTCGTGGCACTCTTATTATAGCCATATTTTAATCAAATTAGTATAAAACTTTGATAGCAATGGTGGCCCATTTAAAATGAACACCTTTATATATATATATATATATATATATATATATATATATATATATATATATATATATATATACAGTGCCGGATTAGCCATGTAGCAGGAGGCAGCAAATGCTACGGGCCCCGCGCTTTGGAGGGCCCCGCGCCTGTGCCCAAAAAAATACAAATCAAAAAATTATAAGCATTTATTTGAGTTTGATGATCACAAACTGCAGCGGAGAACGTTCTTTCTCAACATTAAAGAAAATTAAAAATGTGTTAAGGAACACGATGGGACAAGACCGTTTGAATGACCTCACTATTATGAATATAGAAAATGATCTACTTAAAAATATTGATTTGTCAAGTGTAATTTCTAAATTTGCCCACATTAAATCACGAAAATCCTTTTTGTAAATGTTTTGTTTTATTTACATCCTAAATTATAATACGCAATGCAATTCACATTTGCTACGGGCCCCGCGCTGGCTTGATCCGGCACTGTATATATATATATATATATATATATATATATATACCGTGTGTCTATCGTAAAGGTGTACATAGGAGAATAACATGGGAAATCAGTTTTTTACAAATTTTTGCTCGTCTAATTATTTTAAGCAAAAATGCGTCAAATAAAAGTTTTAGGGCATAAAATTCTGCATCAATAAATCAATAAATAGAATTACCTTTACATGCTTTGTAATGACAAAAATTAATTATGAAAATGTTAAAAATTACGTTGAAAATATCGACAGCCATGGAATTGAACAAAAAATAAATAAATGCTTGACGTTTTATCTGTCACAACGTAATTTAACTTATTTGACGTTTCTGACAATTTGATAAAACGTAAAGCATTTATTTATTTTTTGTTCAATTCCATGGCTGTCGATATTTTCAACGTAATTTTCGACATTTTCATA
The DNA here is from genome assembly GCA_963082715.1 of Harpalus rubripes. Classification (NCBI taxonomy): domain Eukaryota; kingdom Metazoa; phylum Arthropoda; class Insecta; order Coleoptera; family Carabidae; genus Harpalus; species Harpalus rubripes. The sequence continues at coordinate 37,036,845 of OY720461.1, read as the reverse complement.
TTTAATTTCTGTCGTTGCAAAGCATGTAAAAGGAATTCTGTTTATTGATTTAGATGCAGAATTTTATGTCCTAAAACTTTTATTTGACGCATTTTTGCTTAAAATAATTAGGCGAGCAGGAAATTGCAAAAAACTCATTTCCCATGTTAATCTCCTATGTACACCTTTAAGACAGACACACGGTATATATATATATATATATATATATATATATATATATATATATATATATATATATATATATATATATATATATATATATACTATTATTCACGAAAGATGACTATTCAAGGTCATTTGTCCGAAGAAAGAATACTCATCACTTTATAGCAGTAGCTTAGCAACATTTGGTATTAGAAAGAGAAAGAATATTTGACCTATGTCTATTTAATTTATGTGGTGTGACAGATATACGTAAATAGTGGCATTACTTTCTAACACACTATAAATAATAATGACATATGTCGTAGAATTACAGATACCTAATTATCTACTACACTGCCCTCTGTGCTAATATTTACTCAGTGGCGTTGACGTTTAAATCAAATTATTATTCCTTGGTTTATAAGTTAAGTCTATGTTTTTGTATTTTGTAAAAACATAAGTGAAGAACATAAATCTTTCAGAAAAGCATTATTTAGAAAGAAAAATAATTTTCAAATGAATTACTCTTATTTTTTCAGTTAAAATGGTTCCATAAATATTTCATGTTGCACGCCTATGCAAACTAAATGCAATGAAGTTATCTGCATGCAATATTATATCAGATGGCTCACAGGTAACCTTGAATAGTCATCTTTCGTGAATAATAGTTTATATATATATATATATATATATATATATATATATATATATATATATATATATATATATATATATATATATATAATAACTTTGAAATTGACCCCTGTGGTGCACTCTCCACGCCAGCAATGAGTGCCCGTGAGGAGACGCCTGGTAAGCGTCCGCACGGTGCAAATATTTCATCATTTACGAATTCTGTGTACAAAGCAGATTGGCACACCCAGCAGTGGGTAATAAGCTGTGATGATATATTTATTTATTTATTTATTTATTTATTTATAATAACTTTTATTTGAAGTATTTTCCTTTAAATAATCCATAAATGACAAAAAAAATGCTAGTCAACTGCTCGCTAACCACCCTTATTCACTTGTTCACATTAACGGCCATTGTTTTTTTTTTCAGTGTATGATCCACATTTCCACAGCATACACAAACTGCCACCTCCCATGTATACGCGAAAATATCTACCAGTATTCTATAAGTTACAAAAACCTTCCAAATATGATCGAAAAATTGGAATCCCACCCTAATGACATAACCTCACATTTAATCGCCCCTTGGCCCAACACATACACCTTCACCAAAGCCATGGCGGAGGCCCTCATCAAAGACACAAAAGGTGACCTCCCCATTGCGGTCTTTCGACCAGGAATTGTGATATCAACATGGAGAGAACCCATGGAGGGATGGTTGGATAATGTTTATGGACCAATAGGGATTACTGCTGGAGCAATGGCTGGGGTTTTAGGGTCGATATGGATTAATAAGGACTTGAAAGCGAATTTGGTACCAGTGGATTTTGTGACGAATGCTATGATAGCAAGCGCGTGGGACGAGGCGATGAAAAAAAGGGAGAGGATTGAAATTAGGGATGTGAGAGAATGGGAGAAAGACGACGTCGATAACACACTAGGTAAGAAAATATATTCATACGTAATATAACAAGTGATATGATTATCATCGATGATATTCTCGAGTGAAATGTGCTGCTTCGGTTTCATGAGCAATATATTGTAATATATTGTATTACAATATGGTTAATTTGACAATTGCCTTATTATTTTCATCGTTGCTGATATCAACCGAAGGATTATCGCACATTTTTATATTCAAAATTAACTGTCAATGTCAAATAAAGAAAACAAATCCCTTAGTAACGAATATAAATAAGGTGATAATTTCTTTGTTTTTTATCATCGCTGTGATAGATATGTAACTAGGGAGATTCTGAATGTTGATTGGCTGAAAACATGTCACGTGACTCATGAATTATATTCTCAGAAAAATTGTCCCTGCCGAGTCCAATAATATAAATAGAGGGTTACTACAAATGAATTATCGGATTGTAAATTGATATATTTCAGAAAGTATTACAGATATAACATGAAATGACATGTCACAATAAAGGGAAAATGTCCAAGTTTAAAACGCACGCCTGAGAACTTTGCTTTACACGTCCAGGTGGCATCACTAACTCAATATTCAAAATGAAGAGTATGCCATTACACTTCCAATACTTTAATTTCATAGCTAAACTTTTTAAAAAAAAAATCTGATGTGGCCAGCACATTCTACCGATGAACTGTTACCGGTAAACAGCTGTTTATCAGGTTATAGTAGTAGACAGGGTAGATCCATAACCTATAAAAAAAATTGAAAATTTGAAACAGGTTAGAAATTTGATATAGTTAACAAATTTTTAACGTGCGCGCTTCGCTTTGCATCACTACCTTTTTTTTGAGATTAGATTCTTCATGAATCCGGTAGATGGATCTGGTAGATATTGTACAATTTTCGAACACGGTAACTTTTTACCACTCGTATTTTCGAACACAGTCAGTAGTATCTACCGGTAGAATTTTCGTAAATGCCTATGTATTTTCTATAAAATCCGTACAGAAAGTTCCTTGCAAAAGATTCTAAATTTTTTGTATGTACATTACCTTTCTACAGTTGTATGTATTTTATATAAATTCCATACAGAAAGTTTCGAGCAAAAATATCCTATATTTCGAGTAAAATTATAACACAAATATACTACGAATGTCAATTGACACTGACATCTTTCAATCAGAATTTTCTTAATATAGTAGCTGTTTCTAGCATATATGAAGTATAAAATGCAGTTAAATCGTATAGAGAATACAATGTTCTTTAATATTTATAATAATATTAAATGTGAAAAAATGATATTTAACATCGTTTTTTCAAGAAAAACTGTTAAAATCTTCAAATGAGGGTACTTCCGGTTGACCAATTAAAACTAAAATCTAATCAGCTCTTCATATGGATGCAACGAAGAAGTATACGAAAGAATTATAATTTTTGGAATTGTAGTATTAGAGTTATCGTAAACGAAAATTTTGTTACACACACACGCATACACACACACACACACACACACACACACACACACACATACACACACACGCACGCAGGCGCGCGCGCACACACACACACACACACACACACACCATTGTAAAAAAATAAAAATCGTATTCTAGGGACCTTAAATATTTTATAATTATAATTTTTTGAATTATAGTATTTGAGTTATCGGATCCGAAAAAATCGTCACACACACACACACACACACACACATATTATCGTAAAAATAGTAAAATCTTATTCCAGGGACTCTAAAACAAAAACTCACCACCGAATTTTTTGACCAAAGACAATACCTTCTTTACCTAAAGGTGACGGGAGGTAAAAAATACTTCGTTTAGTCTAATCTAATTTCATTCTTATTTCAGGTTCAATGTATAGAACACCAACAGTCCAAAGCATAAAAGAAGAATCAGATAGTGACGACCCCATGGTATACAATTACGTGTCAAACCCCGAAAACCCTATAAATTGGGGGCAGTTCTGTGCTATCTCTGTATTAGCCGGAAGTCTTGTCCCTCTGAAAAACTCCGTATGGTGTGTTAATTTTCAGCTAACAAAAAGCTACACCGTACATTATATCAGAATGATCTTGTTTCATTTGATACCTGCTTTAATTGGAGACGGATTAGCAGTAACAGTCGGCAAAAAACCACGGTAATTTTTTTAATGGGGTCCTATACCAACTTTACAAAAATAAAGTACAGGATGAACTATGAATGTTAGTGTAAACGCGACTTAAAAATTTTACGTAATAAGCGAGATACGTATACAATGTTTGTTCGTTCCGCCACCCTGCGTCTATCGCAAACCGCGGCGGTGAAATTAGCTGTTCTTTTCAATTCGCGGTTCACTGTAAAGTCACTAGATTCTGTTCGTTCCGTTTTTCTAGTTACTTGCGGTAAAACGCCGCGGCAGCTGGCGGTGATAATTTTTACAGTGACTCATGACTCGGTGGTATAAAAATAATCGGCGGTAATGTTCGCGTCTACATATGAAATGCCAATATGACAGTGTTTGACAAATAAATACTAGGAAAAAATTGTTATTTTTTCAATAAGTATGCTATGTAATGTTTCAGTTTTAGAAATTGAAATACATTTGTAAAATATATAAATGTTAGTGTCATATGAATTATGATTTGTAATAAATAAATAAATATAAATATATCATCACGGCTTGTTACCCATTGCTGGGTGTGCCAATCTGCCTTGTGGACAGATATCGGTAATGATGAAATATTTGCAACGTGCGGGCGCTTACCAGGTTGCACCACAGGGGTCAATTTTGTGCCATTTAAAATTCGAAATATTTGGCGTCGGTCGGGATCGAACCCGGTTCCCCAGATTCGCGACCTGATACTCAGGTAAATAATTAAAATAATGGAAAATGGAATAATATATTTTTACTGAGTATCCTTTATAATTAATAGTCTGAAGTATCTTCGAAAATAATTTAACGCAAACGGATCGAACAGAAAAATAATTTTTAGTAACTTAAATTATTACCGCGGTGATTGGCAGTGAATCGCAAAACGCAGCGACAATTACCGCCGCGTTTTGCGATAAAACGCAGCATAGCGGAACGAACAAACCTAATAACATAATATTCATTAATTTAGGTATATTTTCGCATTCATTTCTGAGATACACTATTATTCACGAAAGATGACTATTCAAGGCCATTTGTTCGAAGAAAGAATACACATCACTTTATAGCAGTAACTTAGCAACATTTTGTATTACAAAGAGAGAGATTATTTGACCTATGTCTATTTAATTTATATAGTGTGACAGATATACGTAAACAGTGGCATTACTTTCTAACACACTATAAATAATAATGACATATATCGTAGAATTACAGATACCTAATTATCCACTATACTGCCCTCTGTGCTAATATTTACCCAATGGCGTTGAAGTTTAAATCAAATTATTATTCCTTGGTTTATAAGTTAAGTCTATATTTTTGTATTTTGCAAAAACATAAGTGAAAAACATAAATCTTTCAGAAAGGCATTATTTAGAAAGAAACATAATTTTCAAATTAATTACTCTTATTTTTTTTGTTAAAATGTGTTCATAAATATTTCACGTTGCACGCCTATGCATACAAAATGCAATGAAGTTATTTGCAAGTAATATTACATCAGACGGCTCGCAAATGACCTTGAATAGTCATCTTTCTTGAATAATAGTTTAAACTGATTATATTACTTGCAGATAACTTCATTGCATTTTGTATGCATAGGCGTGCACCATGAAATATTTATGGACACATTTAACTGAAAAAAAAGAGTAATTCATTTGAAAATTATGTTTCTTTCTAAATAATGCCTGTCTGAAAGATTTATGTTCTTCACTTATGTTTTTGCAAAATACAAAAACATAGACTTAACTTATAAACCAAGGAATAATATTTTGATTTAAACGTCAACGCCACTGGGTAAATATTAGCACAGAGGGCATTGTAGTAGATAATTAGCTATCTGTAATTCTACGACATATGTCATTAGAATTTATAGTATGTTAGAAAGTAATGCCACTATTTACGTATATCTGTCACACCACATAAATTAAATAGACGTAGGCCAAATAATGTTTCTCTTTCTAATACAAAATGTTGCGAAGCTACTGCTATAAAGTGATGTGTAATTTTTCTTCGAACAAATGGCCTTGTATATTCATCTTTCGTGAATACTAGTATAGTTACAATTTGACTATGGTATAGTACCTCATTCTGCAATATGTGTTACATTGTATAGTGCTGATTGCATAACCTACAGACGAAAAAATGATACATTTATTGTAAAATTATTTCTCTTTTTCAGTTTAATAAAAGTATTCAAACAAATTAATAAAGTAGTGGACGTACTTACTTATTTTGCCCATAGAGAATTCGAATTTAGTAATAATAATATACAAAAGTTATGGCAATCAATGGATCCCAAAGATAAAGAAATTTATCCGTTTAATATGAAAGAATTAAATTGGATAAATTATCTTGAAAAATACGTATTTGGAATTAGAAGGTATATCTTCAAAGAAGATGACGAATCTATTCCAGAAGCCCTCGTAAAATTTAAAAGGTAAGTTTGATATAGTCAGAAAAAATAACTCTATGGGGCTGTCCTTAAATTACATAACGCTTCTAGGGGGGGGGGGGATAAAAAATATTGCTATAAACTTGCTTTAATAGTTTTGAAACATTCAAATTTCGCGGTGCTAATTCGTATATGCAGGCAGTCGTTTGTTTTCAATAACAGTCAACATAATATGTCGGGCACAGTTCAAATTCGGGCCAGTGGTCTTTCATTCGTGCAATGCAATTCATATTAAAACATGAATTCAAGTAGTGTTGATAAGAAAAAACTTTTCAATAGTTTGTTAAAAGCATATGCTTTTAATTTCTGTGCTGTTATTTTTTTATCTTCATGTACATTAATTTAATTAGTTTCTGTTTCAAATTTTAACTGAATATAAAGAAGGCCATATACTTTTATATCCAGTAAAGAAATTGGGGTGACAAGCCGCAGGGCAAGAGTAGTACATTATTTTCCATCTTTATGTACATTAATTTAAATAGTTTCTGTTCTGTTCTGTTATTTTTCATCTTTATATACATTAATTTAAATAGTTTCTGTTTCAAATTTTAACTGAATATTAAGGAGGCCATATACTTTTATATCCAGTAAAAAATTGGGGGGGGGGTCAAGTACTGCGTTACGTAATATATGGGTGGGGGTTCATGTTTGCGTTACGGGTGCGTTACAAAGGGGTGAGGGGGTATCAAAAATTTCCTAATTTTGCGTTACGTAATTTAAGGACAGCCCCTATCGGGTTCAACAATAAAATTATAAATATTAAAATTTTGACTGTCAATGCTTGCTTTTACATTGAATGTTAACGCCCATTATTTGTGCCGCTTTGTTAAGATGCTTTTTCGGTCACTCAAAGCTAATAAGAAACAGAAATCTTAGCAGAAGCATAAAACTGAATATATATAAAACTCTGAGTCTACCAGTGGTTACTTATGGAGCAGAAACTTGGACATTATTAAATAGAGAAGCAAATAGGTTAATGACTTTTGAAAGTAAAATGCTAAGAAGAATTTTTGGACCAGTAAAAGAAGGAGAAGAATGGAGGGTGCGAATGAACTTCGAACTATATGAAATGTACGATGATAGTAATATAGTCCAAAAAATCAAAGTGAACAGACAGCGATGGTTCGGACATCTGCAACGGATGGACGACGCACGGATGGTAAAGAGAATCTTTAATAAAAACCTAATAGGAACGAGACCGAAAGGACGTCCAAAAGCCAGATGGAAAAATGAAGTCGAGAAAGACCTGAAGAGACTTAACACACAGAACTGGAGAGAAACGGTTCAAGATAGAGTACAATGGAGGAAATTGCTGGAGGAAGTCAAAACCCAACTGGGGTTAGAGAGCTGAAGAAGAAGAAGAAGAAGAGGAAGAAGTTAAAGTGAAGATATGCATTGAATGGATTTTCTGCCTATTCTGTAAAGTAAAATAATCTTACTGTCCTTTAACATAAATGCTAATTTCTTTCAATGTCTTTTTTTCAACAGAGCGGCACAGGAATAGGCTGTAACATTCAATGTAAAAGCAAGCAGTGACAATTTATGTGCCGCTTTGTAATACCAGGATGAATCAAATATGAACCAGAATATTCGTTTTTAAATTTATTGGTACAAGATACAAAAATAAAAGATACATACTATTTTTCTACATAATCTCCTGATTTTTACCTCCCGCTACCCTTGGTAAGGGAGGTATAGGGATCGTGCTAAAAATCGCATATCGAGATTTTGAAAAATAACCACGTTTTAAGATCCCTAGAATCCGATTTTAACATTTTCACAATGATGTCTGTGTGTGTGGATCCTTTACTCTAACGCAAATACTATCATTCAGAAAATTTTGAAACCGTGTATTTCTACTTTCTTCTAATATGGAAAGAGACCATAAGATTTTGGTGTATATCAGATAACCGGAAATGGCACTTTATTTGAAGCTCAAAAATACCTTCAAATGTTCCTTTTTGAAGATTTGTGTTATTGTAAAAATGGGGTCTCGTGGCCGCGTGCCTGAGTGTCAGGTCGCGAATCTGGGGAACCGGGTTCGATCCCGACCGACGCCAAATATTTCCAATTTTAAATGGCACAAAATTGACCCCTGTGGTGCACTCTCCACGCCAGCAATGAGTGCCCGTGAGGTGACGCCTGGTAAGCGCCCACATGGTGCAAATATTTCATCATTACCGATATCTGCGTACAAAGCAGATTGGCACACCCAGCAATGGGTAACAAGCCGTGATGATATATTTATTTATTTATTTATAAAAATTAAATAAATATAAACAAATAAATATATCATCACGGCTTGTTACCCATTGCTGGGTGTGCCAATCTGCTTTGTTCGCAGATATCGGTAATGACATATTTGTACCATGCGGGCACTCATTGCTGGCGTGGAGAGTGCACCACAGGGGTCAATTTTGTGCCATTTACAATTCGAAATATTTGACGTAGATCGGGATCGAACCCGGTTCCCCAGGTTCGCGACCAGACACTCAGGCACGCGGCCACGAGACCCCATATAAAAATTAAAGATTATTAAATTTTCTACAGATTTGTATAAATAATTTTTTTCTATTTTGGTTCTTTAATATGTACTTTATGAAACCCATTTGGATGTCAATAAGTACGTCTTTATGACATCCAAATGAGTTTCATAAAGTACATATTAAAGAACCAAAATAGAAAAATGAAGGTTATGCAATATCTTTATGACATCCAAATGAGTTTCATAAAATACGTATTAAACAACCGAAAATAAAATTCCTGAAATAAGGTACATTTTATGAAAAACTGATCAAAATATAAAAAATAGTATAAAATACACGTTTCATAAGACATTTCAGCGCACTTGTCCCCTTAGAAAACTCGTGGCAAGCCGCTCGTTTCTAAGAATGACGCTTGCGCTAAAATCATGTCTTATGAAACTTGTATCTTAATTCTACAGTGTGTTCAAAAAAATTCCTAACTCGGAGTAGGCTATGTACAAAGAAACGTATGTCAATTAATTAAATGTCAATTTGACATAAGATATTGTCAAAAATGTTTTGTAAAGAAATCAAAGCTTTTCTTCCTGTATCTTATTTTAGAAATGGAAACAAATTAGAAAACGGCGAAAGTCAATATACTGTATCCTTCTTTATTGTCTTTTCTCTTTAAAATTACATTTCAAGATTAGTTTTGACAACTTGACTTTTGAATTGAATAATGATCAGACACACGTTTCTCTGTTCATAGCCTACTCCGAGTTAGGAATTTTTTTGAACACACTGTATATACTTTATAACTTTTTTTGTTTGTTGCAGATTAAAAACAGTCTCCAAAATTTTGAACGCCCTTGTGATTTACTCTTTTGTAGCATTTATTTTTTACATATTTAAGTTGTTTTATTCATGTTTAGTGTAGAAATTAAGATGTCTGGTATATGTATTGTAAATTTTATTCGTAGTTAGTGATAGCTGTAACATATTTTAATAAAAAGTTTATTAATGAATTATTTACTATATTATTCTAAAATATATGAACCATGGGTACTATGGGTAGGATTCTGCAACTCGTCCGTTATCAAACGGTACAGTTATCAGTATAGTCACATAGAATATGATATTTTATTTGACAACTATGACGTAAATATTCCAATCATCATATAAAAAATACGTTGATATAGTGATAACGGGCGAGTTACAAAATCCTACCCCATCATTGACGTATTATATATATGAACGCAACGTAGGTACACTATTATTCACGAAAGATGACTATGCAAGGTTATTTGTTCGAAGAAAGAATACACAACACTTTATAGCAGTAGCTTAGAAACATTTTGTATTAGAAAGAGAAAGATTATTTCACCTATGTCTATTTAATTTATGTGGTGTAACAGATATACGTAAATAGTGGCATTACTTTCTACCACACTATAAATAATAATGACATATGTTGTAGAATTACAGATACCTAATTATCTACTGCACTGCCCTCTGTGCTATTTACCCAGTGGCGTTGACGTTTAAATCAAATTATTATTCCTTGGTTTATAAGTTAAGTCTATGTTGTTGTACTTTGTAAAAACATAAGTGAAGAACATAAATCTTTCAGAAAGGCATTATTTAGAAAGAAAAATAATTTTCAAATGAATTACTCTTATTTTTTCAGTTAAAATGTTTCCATAAATATTTCATGTTGCACGCCTATGCAAACTAAATGCAATGAAGTTATCTGCAAGCAATATTATATCAGACGGCTCGCAGGCGACCTTGAATAGTCATCTTTCGTGAATAATAGTTTACTGCTTTACTGTATAAGCATTGACGCACACCTTAGAAAAGGATAGAGCTAAGTTAGGGGCAAAGTCAAAAGATGAAAAATAACACAGAGTGCATAGCATGAATGACAGAACATAATCTGAATTACCAGCAAACTACATTCAAATTATTTCTATTTCACATTAAATCAAAATTACTCACTTTGTATTGTAACTAACTCTTAGTTTGAGATATGAATATTATTTTTACTAATACTCTGAGGAAATATATTGCACTTTTACTAGCTGTCACTATTGTCAGACCAGCAAACAAAACAAGGTGAGCGTCAATTCCTCTCTCTCTACGTTGGGTCCATTTATGTAATATGTCAATGTACCCCATGTGTATTATTTTCAATAGTTCTAGCGTGACCCACGTAATTAAATTATAACAATAAAATTAAGTTTTACAAGTTTGAATGAAATTAACATGTATGCGTGTATGATTTTATTTAAATAATGAGAAAAACATTACGTTTGTCAATGGTGTTTAAAATTACAATTACAACTACATTTTTTTTTAAATGCCAATATTTGTATTTCAAATAAACGTATAAAGAGTCTTATTTACATATTACCTTCAAACTTCAAGTTATAATAGTAGATTCGTAGATTTAAATTTATAGAAGAGTACATTAGCATACTTAATTTTGTAATGTTTCTTCATTTTCAATTACAAAACACGTATTTTTTACGTCCTTGTACATAGTAAAGAAAGTATTGTAATCGCGAAAAATATCGGTTTTCAGATTTCAACGGAAATATCCATTTTGACCATCCCTGAATCTATTTTGACTAATTTCGTCGTGACGTCTGTACATATGTACGTACGTATCTCGCATAACTCAAAAACGGTAAGCCATATAAAGTTGAAATTTTGTATTTAGGACTGTTATAACATCTAGTTGCGCACCTCCCTTTTTGGACATTACATAATTTCCAGAAATGGTACTTTACTTGAAGCCTATAATAGATTTTAATAAAAAACTATTTTAAAATATAATCCAAAATTTTCAAATTTGGTATATAAGACTTTTATGTCATTGGGAATAACATCGTAGATTTTGGTTAAAATAGGCTAAGCGGAAGTGATATATTACCTGAAGTTGTTAACAGTTTTTATGAATAAAATGGTTTTATTTCGATTTTAGAAATAAATGCTTCAAATAAGAGGATTAAATTGTGCGTCTAGAACATCAAGTATTATTAAATTAGACTTTGTATAAGCGAGATATGTAAATTTAAAGATTATATACTTTTTGGTTTTTGTAATAAAGCTTGCTATGGATAAACACAAAAAATAACAAAAAATAAAAATAAAAAAATAATGTGTATGTCAAATTACGTCAAATACGTGCAATTTTATAATTGGGTCTATACTTCATGTTGGTCTTGCGTACAAGGAAGTCGTGCAGTGCTACATCAGATTTTTTTAAATAATGATTATTGAAATAGTTTTATATGGTGAAAAGAGAATAATTTCGGAGCCGAACAAATAGAATTACTTGTTTCTGTTCAAGGATTAGTTCCACATTCTATCGTTTCACCGAATGGAATATATTGCTGTTGCAAGGATTTTGAGTTCCAAGTACTTAATTTTAAAAAATATTGTTCTTTAAAAAGCATTAAATTTAAAAATATCACGAAATATTTATTAGATTTTTACAAAGAATTATTGAAATTTGTATAATATTTTGAAAGTCGCGTGATCTGAAACATAATGTGACGTCAGAGTGTAACATGTGACAAACTATCGCCTGCTTTTATTTATGCAAATAGCAAAGGTGAGGGACAAACTGTTTTCCTATTGGCTATGAATGACGTGCTCTGACGTCACTGGAGTGAGGGGAAGGGGGGTGTTTTTTATTTTCATTACTATTCCTGACGCCAATCTTTTTGTTTAATTATTTACGAAAATAACAATTAATTATTTTTATTTGAAAACTACGAAAAAAATTGTATGTTTAAAATACTTTTTAAAAAATCTGATGTGGACACCACACGACTTCCTTTGACGTAATTTGACATTAACATTATTTTTTTTACTTTTTTGTCCTAATCTATAGCAAGATTTATTACAATAACCAAAAATCTGATGTGGCCAGGACATAACCTCTCGCCAGATATTTTACCTGGTTGTACGCACAAAACAAAAAATATTTTTAAATATAAATACATATATTCATATGTCATATGTCACTCCAAAATAATTCTCACATATATTTGCAAAATCTATGGGATATTTTAATATAAATTATGTACATACATTTTCTTTATATTCACTTTTATATTCTTTTTTACGTATATTCTTTTGCGTTGTTGACTTTTTTTATTTTCATAATTTTCATAATGATGTACAAATATCTTTGAAAGTAGCATACAAATATTTTTGACAGTGACATTTATGAGTAAATTACAAACATTTGAATTTCTTGCCTTGAAGTAGGTTGATCTGAGATTTTTTACATCAAATTATTTTATATGCATTTCTTTATCTCTAAATCTATAGAAGATATAATAATGAATTTATATGTATCGAATAAAGAATTTAACGTTCTTTAATTTAAGTATTTACATAAATTTTCGATAAATAATATTTAGATGATTATTTTCTTGTAACTACTACTTCCGGTTGTCCAATTGTTACCAAAACATAATCAACTCTTCCCATTATTGTTATAGATTGAGGAATCCGTAGTTAAAAATGTCTTAAGTCTTATAGTATTTGAGAACACACACATACACACACACACACACACACATGCACACACACACACGCACGCACCCACGCACACACACGCACACGCACACACACACAAACACACGCACACGCGCACACACACACGCACACACACGCGCACACACGCGCGCACACACACACACGCGCACACACACACACAGACACGCACACACACACACACACACACACACACACACACACACGCACGCACGCGCGAAAGTGTCTAATTTTTAAATTTACATATCTCGCTTATATAAAGGACTAATTTAATAATATTAGTTGTGCTAGATGCCGAATTTAATTCTCTAAAACTTTTATTTGAAGCATTTATTTCTAAAATCAAAATAAAACCATTTTATTCAAGAAAAACTGTTAACAACTTCCGGTTAACCTATTTTATCCAAAATCTACTATGTTATTCCCATTGACTTCTTATATATCAAATTTGAAAAGTTTTGGATTACATTTTAAAATAGTTTTTCTTTAAAATCTATTGTAGGCTTCAAGTAAAGTTCCACTTCTGGAAATTATGTAATGACCAAGAAGGGAGTTGCACAACTAGATGTTATAACAGTCCTAATTACAAAATTTCAACTTTCTACGGCTTACCGTTTTTGAGTTATGCGAAATACGTAGGTACGTACAGACGTCACGACGAAATTAGTTAAAATGGATTCAGGGATAGTCAAAATGGATATTTCCGTTGAAATCTGAAAACCGAAATTTTTCGCGATTACAATACTTCCTATGTACAAGGAAATTAAAAATGTAAAAACGGCTCATTAGAAGACGACCTTGCGAAAACAATAGAACATTACATATCTTGTTGTTTTCATTTTATGAATTTATCCATCAAAATCTGAATGTCAAAGTGTCAAAGTTTAGTCAAAATTCAAAACACGATTATAAGCAGAAACGAATGAGACAAATAACGCACTTTCAATAGCCATGAATATTTAACGTAAAATAGAACGCATTGTAATTCAATAGTGACGTATTTGAATTAAATTATGGGGAATTGAAGAAAGACGGATAAATAATAAGTGAACAGTAGTTATATGTATTCGATCAGTCGATTCAAAAGTATACTTGCTGGTTCCGAAATACAAGGTAAGGAAGATTCACTTATATTTTGAAAAAACTTTCGCTCTTCAGAACATAATAGCCTAACAGCAATAGGCTCAGAAGTAGTAAAGAATAAACGAAAAGTAAGTGAAAAGTGGGTGATTTTCTAATTTCTAATTTCAAATTCACTTAAGCTTCATCAATCGAATTTATATACCTGCATTAAATATTTACCTAAATTTCAGAAATATTATTAAAGATTTATCATTTATAAAGTTTAAAGTAGGGGTGGGAAAATATACAGGGTGTTTCCTTTAAAACAACCAGCTCTTTTTTGGACGAACTAATGACTTTAGAAAAAAATGTTATATACAAGAAATGATCAAGAATAAGGGGCTAATTTATTAATAATAACAAACCGAAAATTCGACCAGTGGTTCTCAAACGGCAGAACAAAATTATATTTTTTTAAATGGTATCCTATATAATTTTTTAGCCCATTAGATAGAGATTTTTTTTCTGATTTCAACGATATAAATATGGTTTAGGGTTGTATAACAATTATTTAGAGAAAAAATGGTATTAAAAATAATGTCATATTACAATAGGCTACGCAATACACAGGTTGTTGCCCAGTTACGTTAGTAGTAAACCCATTTTTTACCTCTCGCTAAGAGAGGTATTGTATTCATGCTAAAAATCGCATATCCAGATTTTAATGAATAAGCACGTTTTAAGGTCCCTAGTATCCGATTATAACATTTTTACGATGATGTCCGTATGTGTGTGTGTGTGTGTGTGTGTGTGTGGGGATGTGTGTGTGTGTGTGTGCATGTTGGATTCACTATATCTCAAATACTATGAGACTTAAGACATTTTTAACTACGGATTCCTCAATCTAACAATAATGAGAAGAGTCCAGTCAGTTTTGGTAACAATTGGACAACCGGAAGTAGTAGTTACAAGAAAAAAATCTTCTAAATTTTATTTATCGAAAATTTATGTAAATACTTATATTAAAGAACGTTAAATTCTTTATTCGATAAATATAAATTCATTATTATATCTTCTATAGATTTAGAGATAAAGAAAGGCATATAAAATAATTTGATGTAAAAAATCTCAGATCAAACTACTACAAGGCAAGAAATTCAAATGTTTGTAATTGACATATAAATGTCACTGTCAAAAATATTTGTATGCCTCTGTCAAAAATATTTGTATATTATTATGAAGATTATGAAAATAAAAAAAAGTCAACAACGCAAAAGATATACGTAAAAAAGCGTATAAAAGGAATTTGCGAAAAAATTACGAATATAAAGAAAAAGAAAAGGAAAGTAGAAAAAGAAAATTTCAGGATATTGAATATAAAGAAAATGTAAGTATTGTACACAATTTATTTTAAAATATCCCATAGATTTTGCAAATATATGTGAGAATTATTTTGTAGTGAGACATGAATATATGTATTTGTATTAAAAATATTTTTCGTTTTATGCGTACAACCAGGTAAAATATCTGGCGAGAGGTTATGTGTTGGCCACATCAGATTTTTATTATATTATTTCTAGTTTTTAATACCAGTTTTCTCGAAATAATTGTTATACAACCCTATGCTATATTTATATCGTTGAAATCAGAAAATAATATTCTATTTAAAGGATTAAAAAATTATATAGGGTTCCATTTAAAAAAATATAATCTTGTTCTACCAATTATCCCCTTATTCTTGATCGTTTTTGGTATAAAACATTTTTCTCTAAACTTGTTAGTTCGCCCAAAAAGTGCTGGTTGTTTTAAAGGAAACACCCTGTATATACAGTTTGAACACTGAAAACCGTGACATATAGGCTTTTAACATGGGAAAACAGTTTTTTTTTCATACATCATCTGTCCCGCAAGACTATAGTGGGAATTTTTGACATGGTTAGAAATATTATTTAATTTGGCATATTATTGAAATATTTGCAAAAGTATAATGCAATTTGATAGTTACCCCTTATAATTTATTAAAAACAATAATCATGGAAACGTATTCAATAACTGAATTGGTTAGATCGGGGCACCGTAATAATTATTCACAAGTTCAAATCCTGCCCGCCTTATATTTTTATATTTTTTTTATTTTGTAAAATGCATTAAATACATAAAAAATCTGATGTGGCCAGCACATTACCTTCCGTCAGTTCTATATATTTTGTATAAATGTCATACAGAAAGTTCCTTGCAAAAGATTCTATTTCTTGTACATTACCTTAAGGCAGTTGTATGTATTTTATACAAATTCCATACAGAAAGTTTCTAGCAAAAGATCCTATATTTCCAGTAAAATTATAACACAAACATACTATCATCTGCACTCGACACTGACACCTATAATCAGAATTTTCTTAATATAGCAGCTGTTTTCAGAGTTACAGCATAGCTGGCTAATATATGATATTTAATTTCTTTATAATTCTTTAAATATGAAGTTTAAAATGCATCCAAATCGTATAGAGAATAAAATATTCTTTAATATTTATAACATTAAATGAGAAAAAATGATATTTATGAGGGTACTTCCTGTTGACCAGTTATAACCAAAATCTAATCAGTTCTTCACATGGATGTAACGACGAGAAGTACAAAAGAATTATAATTTTTGGAATTGTAGTATTAGAGTTATCGCATTAGAAAATTTTGTCACACAAAAATACACACACATACATATACAGACATCATCGTAAAAATAGTAAAATCGTATTCCAGGGACCCTAAAACGTGCTTATTCATCAAAAACTCACCACCGAATTTTTTGACCAAAGTCAATACCTTCCTTACCTAAAGATGACGGAAGGTAAAAAAGTTAAGTCCCTTATTTTGAGAACCACTGGTCGAAAAAAATATTTTTCTTTTATTTAAATTTGTCTTGTGAAATAGAAATTGTTTGTTCATTTAACCATCTTTGTAGCTCTTATAGTTCTCGAAATAGCAATGGTGGCCCATTTAAATTGATCACCCTGTATACATGTACAATAAATAATTACGTAATAAAGTAAAGGGAGCCAAAATTCGATAATCGATTATTGATCATTTCTTTGGATTATCGATTATCCATTAATAATCAAATAATCCCTAATCTGTAACCGATTATCGATTAAATAATCGATAATCGAAATAATCGATATTTTACAGTAATCGATTACATAATTTCATAATCGCCCAGCCCTAGTTTAAAGTATTGTTTAACGAAAATCAAAATGCTCGCATTACCAAAATGTAATTTTAAATAAATAATACATAACAAAACTAAAAATGTTATTTGATATCTAATCAAATAAGAATTTGTGTAATTTTTTTTCAACGTTTTGAAGTGTCATTTTATCTAGTGAAATATCATTACTAAAGTAATATTTTAATGCTGAATACGGATATTTTTTTTTTCTACACATTCACGGAAAATATCAGACGACACGAGGTAGAATCTAAAACTGTCAGTTTATTGAAAGTTATTTAAGCTTAAGGAACGTAAGTACGTTTTAATATTCGAGGAAGTTGTAACAAGTCGAGGTCTAGAAATTTTCAAGGATGTTAATATGTGTGTATATTCCGTTGCTAATAGCAGCGTGATATGATGTTTTTCCCACAAGTGAGTTATAAACTTTATTTATTTAAAATTGCTAAAAAATTACATTATTGCAGCGTTTCCCAAAATCATATTTTTACCTCTCGTTAAGAGGTATTGTATACATGCTAAAAATCGCATATCCAGATTTTAATGAATAAGCACGTTTTAAGGTCCCTAGAATCCGATTATAACATTTTTACGATGATGTCCGTATGTGTGTGTGGATGTGTGTGTGTGTGTGGATGTGTGTGTGTGTGTGTGTGCGCGCGTGCGTGCGTGCGTGCGCGCGCGTGTGTGTGTGTGTGTGTGTGTGTGTGGATGTGTGTGTGTGTGGATGTTGGATTCACTATATCTCAAATACTATAAGACTTAAGACATTTTTAACTACGGATTCCTCAATCTAACAATAATGGGAAGAGTTGATTAAGTTTTGGTAACAATTGGACAACCGGAAGTAGTAGTTACAAGAAAAAAATCATCTAAATATTATTTATCGAAAATTTATGTAAATACTTATATTAAAGAACGTTAAATTCTTTATTTGGTAAATATAAATTCATTATTATATCTTTTATAGATTTAGAGATAAAGAAAGGCATATAAAAAAATTGTTGTAAAAAATCTCAGATCAAACTACTACAAGGCAAGAAATTCAAATGTTTGTAATTGACACATAAATGTCACTGCCAAAAATATTTAT
This sequence comes from Harpalus rubripes, assembly GCA_963082715.1. Lineage (NCBI taxonomy): Eukaryota > Metazoa > Arthropoda > Insecta > Coleoptera > Carabidae > Harpalus > Harpalus rubripes. Next base: position 37,018,126 of record OY720461.1, on the reverse strand, counting down.
ATGCCTCTGTCAAAAATATTTGTACATTATTATAAAGATTATGAAAATAAAAAAAGTCAACAACGCAAAAGAATATATGTAAAAAAGAATATAAAAGGAATTTGCGAAGAAATGACGAATATAAAGAAAAAGAAAAGGAAAGTAGAAAAAGAAAATTTCAGGATATTGAATATAAAGAAAATGTATGTATTGTACATAATTTATGTTAAAATATCCCATAGATTTTGCAAATATATGTGAGAATTATTTTGTAGTGAGACATGAATATATGTATTTGTATTTAAAAATATTTTTCGTTTTATGCGTACAACCAGGTAAAATATCTGGCGAGAGGTTATGTGCTGGCCACATCAGATTTTTTATTGGTATATACCACGGGTGAATATTTTTAAGTGCTAATCGTTTTTATAAAAATTATGAATGAAAAGTTTAATATTTTAAAAATATTTTGATGCAAAATCATTTAAAATTAGTCATATTTTCATAATATGACAAAATATATCCAACTTTTGTTTTGTACTGGCCCCAATTTGAGATAATCAAAGAAACAATTAACTTTCTGGGTTTCTTACTTTTACAGATTTCGGTAACTTAATTTACCTCAGGCTTATGTTTAAATAATTCGAAAATTATTTACAGGATTTTTAGAAATAGGAATTTGCCCTTAGGCTGGTAATGTTCCATTATACAAAAATATGTTATTGTCGTTAATGCAATGAAAATATCTTCCACCTTTCCAAGTTCTTTTTTATAAATACTTAATATTCATTATTTCTCGCCATTCGATGTGACGCATTCGATTAATATTGTGTATGTAAGTAATACAATCAATTTTAAAATTAAAATAATTTTGAAAAATACATATTTATATATTATAATCTTCCATGCATCCAAAGAATGTAAGTAAGGAAATTTTTAAAATTCGCTTCGAAAGATATTAAAAAAATATTCGTACTAGAATGAAAGTAGAAAGAAGGAGTTTAGTCATGTTGAAATGTAATAATTTATTGACATTATGCAATATTAATATTAATGCAATAAAAGTAATAAAATATAGAGTATTTTGTGGAAAGCATAAAAAGAGAGTGACTGCAGTGGAAATGAGGTATTTACGTGGAGTATGTGGATATGTAAGACGGGATCGCGTGAGGAATAATTTGGTGTATGAAGAATGTATGGTTAGGAAGAATGTTGTTAAGAGAGTAGGAATGAGCCAGTTGAGATGGTTTGGTCATGTGGAGAGAATGAAGAGTGAATGGCTTGTTAAGCGTATATATCTTGGTGAAATTGAGGGTGTTCGATTGCGTGGCCGTCCAGTGTGTAAATGGATGGATGTGATTGATAAGGTACTAAAAGAGAGAAAGTTTCCGAGTGGGAAGAGAAGAAGAGCGTGTATGAATGTGGCCGAGGCGAAAGAAGTGTGCTTAGACAGGAATGTGTGGCGAAGGATGATTGTGTCGTAACTATTATTGTGGTCCGGATGCGGTATTTCGCTACCGAAAATCGGTCACTTTAATATGTTAAGAGTGAGGAATATATGTTGTACCTATTATGTCAGGTTAGTAAGAATGTTGTTGAAAGAGAGACTGATTATTTTTTGAATGATGTTATTGTTATTCTTTCGGGTTTGTGCTAACCCACTAAGTGGGAAATGCGTGATTTTATATATGTATGTATGTTTTGTACAAACGATATTAAATTTATCGTTAGTTAATTCTCCCGCAATACGATGACCGATGACGTGTTATCCACTACGAGCGCTAGTTTACAATGAAAACATGAACGTATGTCTTCTATATTTGATATTGAAACGTCAAATTCAATGTCAAATCGCAAATAGTATATTGTATAACTAGTGCTTAAAGTTGGATATTTCACATAAGTGTGAAGTTCGGGCCACGAGCCGTAGGCGAGTGGTTTAATCACTCGAGTGTGAAATATCCTTTCAACACGTGTTGTATACGATACTTTTCCGACGATCACAATTTGTTGAATTGACATAGCGGGTATTTTTTTTAAAACAACCAGCGGTTTTTTGAACGAACTAATTACTTAAGAGCAAAATGTTAAATTCAAAAAATGATCAAGAATAAGGGGTTAATAAAACAGTAATAACAAACAACAATAACAAATTATGGCATGCACTGTTACCAAAATTATCTAATTTTCATTGAAATTATGTTAATATTTTTATTTTTAAAAAATAAAGCGTATTAGAACAAAAATAATAAGCCCATTATTAGTAATAATACAATTTATTATAAAGTAAAAAAAAACAATGTTAAATTTACATAAAAATATTAAAACAGATTATGTTAACATCATTGCTATCAGAATTCACCAAAAATTATGTTAAAATCTGATAAATCTGGGTCCAACTTTCTTAATCCGTGTAAATTCAGCAAATTATCTGCAACTGTCAAACTTTTAAATACAAATTTTTATGTTAGTTCGCTCAGTTATCGCAGCGTATAATAAAATCATATCACACAATTGCGGATGCATCTGATTAGCTAACGAGCTTTCATATCACACAGCATTGCTAGTGATGTGCAATGACCAACTTTCAGTAATAGTTTAGCGTGTGAATTTATGTACTTTTCGTAGTGGTCGTCGAAAAAAGCAATTATTTTATTTTAAATAGGGCGCGAGCAGACACGTGACTCGAGCGACCTTGACGTGTTTGGAATCAGCTGATTTGTATGCGCATGTCATTTTGACAAGAACAATGTCACGTTGACAGTACCAATGTTTTGACTTATTTTGATTTTGAACTGCTTTAATGTTATTATTTTACAATTTTTAGGCAGTAAAACATATGAAATTAAAAATAATAACATTTTAGCAGTTAAAAATCAAAATAAATCAAAACATTGGTCTTGTCAAAGTGACATTGTTCTTGTCAAAATGACATGCGCACACAAATCAGCTGATTCCAAGCACGTCAAAGTCGCTCGAGTCACGTGTCTGCTCGCGCTTTATATGTAAATGTAAAACCTAGAAAATACGATAAATACAGAAATTAAAATGTCAAGGGTCAAATGCAAACATAAACAGGTGGCCGTGTTTTGCTTCTGTCTCTTTCTTTAAAGCACGTTTTGGCACGTATGTCGAAACCTAATTCGCACATAGTTAATGTTATGTACGCCGTAATGGCAGGAAGAAAATATTGCAAAAGTTTAACATTTTTTATAAAAATATAACACTTTAGATTTTAAAAAAATTTTAACATAAAAAAATCAAATATTCGAAAACTCCCCCATTGATTTAATTTTGGTTCGAAACAGGTAGTCGCTACAAAGTATAAAAAGTTTATTATTAGTACTTAGTATTAACACAAATTTATTAATTATTTGTACATACAGACATTAAATACTAAGTGTTATTTTATTACCATTGTGCGGTGTACAATATATCATAATACTAATTGCAGGTAACAGGTTTGTGTTAATCGTAAAAATATCCGAATTAATTATAAATTATAGTTCCCTCCTTTCAACTAGTACCACCAAAATGCAAGTGTTGTAATAGTTATTTACATAGGGTCGAAAGAAAAGGTTTATGCCTGCGGACGAAAATTGCTTTTATTAAACTTTTTTCGGCCTGAGCTATGGTATGACTAGCGAATGAAAGTTGACGTTTAAATTATTTTATAAATGTAGTTTCTTTTGAAATCCTAGAGAAGAATAGATTTGTACGAAATATTCAGGTATGAAATTTTTGCATGAACCCATTTAAATACTGGGCTAGACAAGTACAGAAATACATTACTATATCTGGTTGAAAATAGATGGCCGATTAGGGTAACTGAATATCAAAACGGGGGTGCGTTTAATAGTATATTCTATAACTAGTATGGAATAGATAATTTCCGCGCGAGCGAAAAGTTTGTAGGCCGAGCCGTAGGCAATATTTTTTTATTTAACTTACCATGTAAAAGCTTCAAAATGCGTATAACAAGGCGTACAATTAGATTTTGTAATCATTTCTTTTATAATTTGACAGTTAAGGCAGTTGAGGTGACAAAATCAAAGAAACACAGCGCTAAGCAAAGCCGGCTTGATTTTGAAAACAATTGCGTTTTCCCATGCATTTTAAATGTGTGAATTGAAAAACTAGTGGGCTTTGATATTCTGTAACAGTGTTATAGAATGTGCTCATTCTGTAACAGTTTTCAGTTACAGAATGTGTGAATTCCATAGTAGTGTTAGAGAAATAAAATTTTCATGACTAGTCATTTTTACTTTCCACTGTCTGTACTAATTTGATTCACTTTTCTAATGCTGCACCACATTTTGAATCTATCGTACTCCTTTTCGTACCGCTGTTTGGATTTTTTTGGTAGTAAATCTGCCACAGCGGCGTTCGCAGCTTCAGTTATGTCCATCGGTACTTCATCTTCACCATCAAAATCATGTTCGCATTGCGACATCGTTTTCAAAAGGAAAATTACCGGTAACAAGAAAGCAAACACAACGCGTCAAATTTTTATAATAATAAAATTTGTCACTTTGTTTACTTGTCATGACAACGTTTTCTAAAATTTGTCACAGCTCTGATGATTTATGCAAACCTAATTTTTTCTATAATTTTAAGCTTCTATAATTGCCGATTAAAAAAAAAATAGAATACATCACGCGTCATAAAAATGTCTGCTTGACTCGGAGGCTTTGAAGAAATGCGAGGATCCGCAGCGTCCGAGCATTCTTCAAACAAGCCTCCTCGTCTGCAATGAAACATTTTCATGACTTGTAATGTAACATACTATTTCATGACTAGTCATGGAAATCTTACTTTCAAGACTCAAATTAGTCCGGATATGAGGATTTCCATGCCGATTTAAAAAAAAATTTAAACTTTTGTCGTTTATGTTGATTATAACAAAATATTTTGATCTTTAAACTATTTAGTTTGGCAATTCTATGAAACAGGATTATTTTTAATTTCCTCTGTTCTGCTGTACGTCATGTTGACATTAAAAATCAAATGCAGTGAAACAAAAACAATTAAGACTTTTTAATACTACGAATTGCTTCAAAATTAAAAGAACTTTCATATAAAATAAAAAAATTGGGTAGTGAATGTTCCTAGAATCTGTTTTTATGACATTAATTCAATTCCTTTTGGTTTTTATTTTATTTTATTATGTTTCTAGAAAATGTCCGCAAAACCAGCGTCCACTTACGACGTAGACATTCTGCGAAGAATAGAAGACACTACCCTGAACGACCAAGAACTTGCCAGAAATGCACAAATTTTGGAAGACTTCAAGCCTGAAGACAGCCAAATTCGCCAGTTTTTCAAAAATAAATCTGTTTTTATTACTGGAGTTACTGGATTCGTTGGAAAACTCCTTCTGGAAAAGTTATTGAGAAGCTGCCCGGAGATCAGTACAGTTTTTCTTTTAATTCGCCCGAAGAAAGGGAAGGCGATAGAAGACAGAATAAATGGCTTCTTCGACCAATCGGTAAGGGAGAGAATTTTCTAAATATATAAGATTACATATTTAAATATTCAGTAATAATAATATTATAAGAGAGTGAGAATAAATTGAAAATAATTTGATAGATTTTTCAAAAATTTGTTCTAAATGCCAACAAGTTTGAGAAAAAACTGGAAAATTATTCTCTAGTTTACCGAACTGTCAAATTATATTTAATTAGATTATTTTTGATCCACAAATTTGTTTCAACACACTTTGACAATGCAAAATAAATATAATCAAAAAATACAGGTGTCTTGGAAATAGGGGGACATGGCTTAACTACAGATTCCTGAGACCAAAATAAGACGATTTAACTAAACTTACCTATATCCGACAGTGCACCGTTTAGTCAATATTCTGCTTCAAAGTCCTTCTAAAAAAATATATAGGCGAATTCATGCGGCCATTTACATATACATTTAATTTAATTTTCATTTTCGTTTAATTCTCATTTATCTTTTTTTAAATGTGTCATTCAGGCAGACATACAAACATAAATTAAATGAAAAATGAATTCATGTGCATATTGACATTATTGAAATGCATTGACAAGCTCGGTTTGTAAAGTTAATTTTTAAATAAATGTTTAATGAAAGCGATAGTAAGGACGAAGTATTGACGTTAGATTTGAATTTATTTGTCATAAAAAAACAGAAAGAAACGACACCATTCGTGGTACGTCCAATGAATGGGTGTCGCCAAAAAATGGGGTTTTATAATAATTTGCTAAAATTCATGTAAGCATATGACCATGATATTTTTTATATATACAAGAATGACACCAAATTTATTTGATAATTTATTGAATCGCATATACAAATATACAAATAAATACAAATTATATTGCATTGATATATTTCTTCTTGCATCCCTATTTTTAAAAAGATAGGTTGTGTTGTAAATGAGTGCATTTGGTCGCACTAAATCAACCTATTTACCGTCGTTAAAATACATTTTTGTTGATTTGTCTTTGACATTTGACAAAATTGCAATCAAAAATTTTGACGGCATGTGCAGTGAATTTTCATTTATATTCAAAAGTTGAAAGTTGGATATCTTATAAATTAAATGAAAATGAGAGATAAATGAGAACGTAAATTAAACTGGTGCATGAATGCCTACATTGGTTTATATACATTTAACTTTTAAATTAAAATAAATGTAAATTAAACGTAAATGTACATAAATGGCTGCATGAATCCGTCTTAATATTGCTTATAATAACGAAACGCTTATTCGATGTGAATGAAATTTGGTATGACAATCCATATGGATATAATTCATCTTTTAAGATGGTATTTGTTATTGTTAATGAACCACTAGTGTATGAAACTTGGGTGTCGCGACCATGAATAGACCACAACTTTTTAATGGCAGCGATATCTGTAACGATTTAGTCAGAAAAAATCAGATGTGGCCAGCACATTACCTTCCGTCAGTTCTATGTATTTTGTATAAATGTCATAAAGTTCCTTGCAAAAGATTCTATTTCTTCTACATTACCTTAAGGCAGTTGTATGTATTTTATACAAATTCCACACAGAAAGCAAAAGATCCTATATTTCCAGTAAAATTATAACACATACATACTTTCAACTGCACTTGACACTGACACCTTTCAATCAGAATTTTCTTAATACACCAGCTGTTTCCAGAGTTTTAGCATAGCTAGCTAATATACGATATTTAATTTCTTTATAATTTTTTAACTCTATAACCATTTAATATGAAATATAAAATGCATTCAAATCACATAGAGAATAAAATATTCTTTAATATTTATAATAACATCAAATGTGAAAAAATGATATTTAACATCATTTCTTCAAGAAAAACTGTTAAAATCTTCTAATGAGGGTACTTCCGGCTGACCAATTCTAACCAAAATCTAATCAGCTCTTCACATGGATGTAACGAAGATGAATACGAAAGAATTATAATTTTTTGAATTGTAGTATGGAAGTTATCGTAGACGAAAATTTTGTTACACACACACACACACACACAGACACACATACACACACACACACACACACACACATACAGACATCATTGTAAAAATAGTAAAATCGTGTTCTAGGGACCCTAAAACGTGCTTATTCATCAAAAACTCACCACCGAATTTTTTGACCAAAGACAATACCTTCCTTACCTAAAGGTGACGGAAGGTAAAAAATAAAATGTAAGTGATTTCGCCGTGTAATTTTTAAAATAAATTTTATCTAGCAGTCTTTCCAAATGTCAAACAACTAATTTTTAGTGACAGTAACAATTATTTATGGGTTATCAAAAATTTCCTTTGCCATATTTTAAAACTAGTAACATATCCGTTTGTTCGGCCTTATAGTATTTTATTGCTATTAAATAATAATAAATAATGTTAGCTCACTCCTAAACAACTTTAGAAGATTGACAACTCATAAAAAAATGTTTCACATGTTAAACGCCTACGGACCGCTTTTCGTGTTATAGTAGGTATGTAGGTACCTATATTTATAGCTCTCTTGATTGAAAATATAGATTTTTGAATACAATAAAAAAATGCTTGATTACAATAAAGAAAATTAGATTACATTTAAAAACATGAGTACATACATATTTCGTATATATTTAAATTTAATTTATATAGGTACGCATAAAATAGACTATAACCTGTGTTAAAGTTCAATATATGTTACATTTAGAAAAACAAATAACCTCGACGTTAATAGGCGATTATATGGAGATTTTTCGTCGTTCGTGTGACCTAAAAATACATTATTTTTATCGGAGAACCATTGTAACCATTGTAATTTTTTTCCTAAGGACTATGGAAAATAATAAACAGAATGACACGTCTAAATGTTTTTTATGAATATTTGATAAAGAAATACAATATTTAAATTCGTCAAAGTGTATTATATTACTAAAGAAGTTTTGTTATTTATTACTTAGGCTAAAGAAATTCCTAAACTTAAAGTATTACTACGTAACACGATAAATAACCGAGAGGTTGAGTCTGTCAATATGTACAATAGAACCTGGTTTCCATGCAAAAGGTCGGGTATTTATAATTTTTGGATATGGTGTAAGAACCAAGGCTAGTGATTTTTCTCAGATAAACTTTTATTTTTAAGCACTCATTCTTTTTGCTTTTAAGCAAACTCACTCAAGCAAACTGACATTAGGTAAAACCCCTCCTCCTTCGGAGTCGGGATTTACCAAGCAGTTTGCTTTGGTGTTTGTTGCTAAGCAAAAAAAATCGTGCAAAATAAAAAATTATCGCTACATAAAGGAGGTCTTGTGATATTACTTCTGAAAAAATTTGATGTGGCCAGCACATAACCTCTCGCCAAATGTTTTACCTAACAAAAAATATTTTTAAATACAAATACATATATTCATTCTTGTCTCACTACAAAATAATTCTCACATATATTTGCAAAATCTAAAGGATATTTTAATATAAATTATGTACAATACATACATTTTATTTATGTTCAATATCCTGAAATTTCCTTTTCTTTTTTCGCAAATTCCTCTTATATTCTTTTTTACGTAAATTCTTTTGCGTTGTTGTATTTTTTTATTTTCATAATGATGTACAAATATTATTGACAGTGGCATACAAATATTTTTGACATTGACATTTATGTGTCAATTTCAAACATTTGAATTTCTTGCCTTGAAGTAGTTTGAACTGAGATTTTTTACATCAAATTGTTTTATATGCATTTCTTTGTCTCTAAATCTATAGAAGATATAATAATGAATTTATATTTATCGATTAAAGAATTTAACGTTCTTTAATAAAGTATTTACATAAATTTTCGATAAATAATATTTAGATGATTTTTTTCTTGTAACTACTACTTCCGGTTGTCCAATTGTTACCAAAACTTAATCAACTCTTCCCATTATTGTTAGATTGAGGAACCCGTAGTTAAAAATGTCTTAATTATTTGAGAAATCGTGGATCCAACATCCACACACACACACATACACACAAATACATACACACACAGACACGCGCGTGCGCGCACCACGCACGCACGAACGCGCGCGCACACACACACACACACACACACACACACACACACACACACACACACACACACACACACACACACACACATCATCATCATCATCGTAAAAATGATATAATCGGATTCTAGGGACCTTAAAACGTGCTTGTTCACTAAAATCTGGATATGCGATTGTTAGCATGAATTCAATACCTCTCTTAGCGAGAGGTAAAAAGTGAAATTTTCGGTGTTTTTTCGTTTTTCCTCAATTTCTCTGTTTCTATACATCGGAGAGTAAAAGTTGTTATTATCAATATTGTAGAAGATAAAATTTGCTATAACTTTTCTATTTACATTTTTTTTCTATGGACTGTACTTATTGAACTACAGTACAGTGAAATAAGAGCAAAACGCGTTTAGGGTTCTGCTTGAGTGATCCAGTCTCTGATAAATGACCAAGAGAATATAATAGTATACGAGTAATTTAAGATAATATCTGATGATTTTTTTTTAGATATTCGATCGTCTGAGAAAAGAATATCCTAATTTCCGGAAGAAAATAGTAATATACGAAGGAGATTTACAGGAACTGAATTTAGGAATGAATGAAGAACATCGGCAAAATATTCAGCAATCTGTTTCAGTTATTTTCCATGGGGCTGCAACAGTTAGATTCGAAGAACCACTCAAAAAGGCAGTACGGATTAATGTCAGGGGGACATCGGAATTATTCGCCCTTGCTTTAGGGTAAGAAAAAAATCTCTTCAACAGGGCTGTTGCAAAAATGTTTATATTACTTCTAAGTACTAAATTTTTAAAAATATTGTTCTTTAACACGTCAACACGTAAACAAACTTGCCGCGATGTGTTTAATTACTTCCGGTCGCCTGAACCTTTTGTATTCATTGTTATTATGCGGTCGAACATTCTAAAGCTCTCTGGAAGTTAATGGCAGCTGTATAAAAGGGACGCAGCTTTGTACGGGAGTTAGTTAGTTACATATAGAGACATTCACATAGAGTGTTAGTGAAGCACAGCAGTATCGTGGTGAGCGTATGCAGTACAGTGTCGAGTGGAGGACTCGGGAAGTTACTGGTTAACTGGGATAGCTGTGGAAGTGAATACTCGGTAGGGTTAACGAGTATATACTACGTTTACATGCAGTTTTGAAAATGGTTTCAGTTTTCAGTCAAAATTATGCAAAACTGTTTACATGCAGTTTTCAAAACAAGTTTAAGAATTGATTTGAAATCAGTTTCGGCGCATGCGCATTTAGCTGATGTAAGTGACAGATCCTCTTCACTCCAAATACTTCGTTTTGCTATTATTCCAATTATTTGTTATACTTCGTACCACTACGCACTAAAACTACACAACTGTCAGTTTATTTGAAGGTTGGTAACAAAGCGACAGAAACGTTATGCTCTGTACACATGCGCAGTATCGAAACTGAATTTTAAGTGTTTACCTGAGTAGTTTTGAACTAGTTTTCAAGTCCAACCAATGAATTTTAGTTTTAGTTTCAGATAATTCAAAACCGTTTTGACACTGTATACATGGCGTTTTCAAAACTAAAAACGTTTTAAAAACTGTTTCAAAACTGCATGTAAACTCAGTAATTGTGAAATTAGGTATACAAGGACAGTAACAGCGAGTCGGAGTGGATACTCGGCATTGGTGTTGAAGAATTGTGGCATTTAATATTTAGTTATAGTTCAATAAAATTTTATTTCAATTAATAATAATTGTCTAATATTTACACTTCACCCAAATAAATAAATAAAAACGTTACACTAATATTAACATTTCTAAATTATGAGGTACTTCAAAATGACCTCAATTTTCTGCACGTCAGTATATAATCTATCTCATTTTTTTTTTTAGATGTCAAAAACTGGAATCTGTAATCTACGTATCCACTGCATATTCTCAATGTACCAGAAAAGAAATCGATGAAAAATTTTATCCTGCTCCAATGAAAGCAGTTGATATTATTAATTTAGTCGAAAACTATGATGATGCAACTTTAGAAAAAATGGCTCCTAGTTTAATGGGTAGTTGCCCAAACACTTATATATTCACGAAAGCCATTACCGAAGACATGATAAAAGATGTTGGAAAAGTCATACCTATTTCGATTGTCAGACCATCGATTATTGTGGCAACGTATAGGGAGCCAGTTAGAGGATGGGCAGACAACATTTATGGACCAACAGGTATGTCTGAAAAATTAACTCTGTCGAGTCCAGCAAAAAAATTAAAATCTTTTTTCTTCTGAAATTCGAATAAGTATGTTCTACAGTATTATTAAATATGATTTTTTGTGCAACCGGACGCGAAATAAGCATTTCGCAGCCGCAATACAGGCCGCGAAATTAGGTAAACAACCACTTTGACACTTGAGAATTGCATGGTTTTGTTTATCAAATGTTAATCCCATAGCCACCTTGAAAGCTAACTTTCTATTCACATTGAAACTGTTTAAAATTAATAAAATTTGTAATTACATATTTTTTGCGGTTGCACAATAGTTATTTGTATCACTAGTCCAGAAACTGGATATTTGCGAGAACGAGTAAAGCGAGGCCTGCAAATACGAGATCTCGCAAAGCAGTTTCTGGGCGTGTGATACACAAGATTTTTTGTGCCGACATCTCCATAAATTCTTCGTATATTCTCAACACTTTCATCTATTTTACATAACATAAAAAAATGAACATATATTTTTATCGGTTTTATACTGCAAGTTTAAATATAGTTACTTACATTTGAGCTTAAAATGCGTAATTATTTTATATTTATTGAAAATATATCATACAAACATTAGTTATATATACGTATATATTTTATATACTTTCGCATATTTTCAATGACAGATAGCGGAAATTCAATTGTATCACGTGAAGTTAGTTGTAGTTACAAAACAAACGAAACAAATTAGTCCTAAAGTTGGAACTTTTAATTAATCTATACGTGATGACAGCAATGACAGCATATTATTATTTTTATGACAAAATTTAGTTATTTAAGATACAATAATTAAAGATTTAGCCCTAAAATTTGTAAACATTTTGCTAATTCTTGTGTTGAAAATAATCTTAAATTGACATATAACCAGAACAGTAATGTCAACTCATTTTGCTGGCCTAGGTCAGCAACAGAGCATTTCTGGACGATTTTGAGGTCTGTAATACTAGTCAAAATGGACGGAGGTACGAAAAAAATATTGTGTACACCTTGTCCGCGAAATCCTTTAGCGCCCTCGAGATTGTCTTGCCTCGGCCGCAAGCGGCCTCGGCGACAATTTTTCTCTCGGTACGCTAAAGAGTGATTTCGCGGCCTTGATATACAAATAACTATTCTGTTTAAATTACTGTATATATTAGCTGTATTCTTTTTGATCCAATTGAAACTCAGCTCAGTACATAACGGAGTTGAGCTGAAGTGAGTTGTGATGTGTGTTAAAAGAACAAGTTTAATTCCATTTTATCGTTTCCTTCTTTACCGATAGTATTTGATGGAGCAGATGTCAAATTTATTGACTTATTTTCTTATCTATGATACTGTGTATAAACGAAAAGTTGATAATGTTGAAAATATATTATTTATAAGTATATCTGTATATGTGAATATAAAATTTGTTGTATTATATACACTCATGGACAAAATTATCGAATATTTTTTTTTATCACAATTTCTTTTTGAAAATAATAAATTCTAATGAATCAAGTAATTTAAATACTTTAAATTGGGAAGAACAGTTTATTTTACAAATTTTAAGTGAACAATATTAAGTTATTATGAGAGGAAAATCGTGAAAAATAAATAATGATAAATGTTATGAACATGAAGGATATTTACTTTAAACTTAAATGCTATTGGGATGCCAAATACTAGTCTTTTGATTAAAATAAGAGCACAGTTAATAACGAGTATTCCCTCCTCGAGCTCTAATTACTGCTTGCATTCTTCTCGGCATGCTACTAATTAGAGTTTGAATGTATTCTTGAGGAATTGCATTCCATTCCTCTTGTGCCGCAATCCGCAGATCTCCTATTGTATTTGGAACGGGATTTCTTCGTTTTATGCGACGTTTTAGCTGATCCCACATGTGCTCAATTGGATTTAAATCTGGGCTATACGGTGGCCAATCTAATCTTTGAATCTGGATTGCATCGAGGTAATTAGTCACTATGCCAGCTGCATGTGGTCGAGCGTTATCGTGCATTAATACGAATCTTTCGTATCCAATATGGCCGACATATGGCAAAACATGATCTTCAAGGATGTTTTCGATATACAAGTCACCAGTTACTCGTCCAATCACTTCCACGAGTTCGGTGCGTCCGTCCCAATTAATACCTCCCCAAAGCATTATGCCCCCACCTCCAAAACTAACACTCTGTATAAGATTGCAGCTGGCGTACCGTTCTCCAACTCTTCTGTAGACATGGTTTCGTCCATCTGGCTTCCATAATTGAATTCTGGTCTCATCCGTGAACAGAATATTTGTCCAATGCTCGACATTCCAGTGAACATGTGTTCTGGCAAATTCTAATCGACGAGTTTTGTGATTTTGGAGAAGACGTGGAACTATGGCAGGCCGTCTTGGCTCTAAACCTGCTTCTTTTAATCTTCGTCTGACTGTTTTCGAACTAACATTAGTTTGTCTTACATTTAATAGCTCATTTTTGAGATGCGTGGATGTCAATGTGCGATTTCGCGTAGAATTAAGTATCAAAAAACGGTCATCAATTGCTGTTGTACACCTTTTGCGCCCTTGACCGGCTCTCCGTTCGAAATTTCCAGTCTCTTGATACCTTTTTAAAATATTTGATACTGTAGATTGACTTCTCCTGAGACGTCGTGCGATATTTTTTTGTCTATATCCTTCGTTATATAGAGTTACAATTTGTGCAGCTTCAGCTTCATTGCAGCGTCGAACTGGTGGCATACTGTTGTTTTATATAGAGGAAAATGCAAACGCAAATCACTATCACTTACTAAATTTCACCACAAATAACTTAATTCACTATAATTCTTAAATTATATAAGGAACTTTTTAAGATAAAACGCGCGAGAGACAATAATCACCATTAATATGAATTAAACGTCAAAATATTTTAAAACAAGTGATTGTATCAGTCTACTAGATAAATAACATCAGCACATATATAAGTTTATGGCGATAATTCTAAATTATTTTTAAGTAATAGTGATAAAAAAAAATATTCGATAATTTTGTCCATGAGTGTAATATTAAAATGCAAACTGAGTGTTTCCAATCAATCTGAGCATGATAAACTGGTAGTGTAGCATCGGAAAGGGGGGAAGTGAGTTTACTCATAACAACTCAGATCAGTTATGTCAAAAAGAACAACGATTTCCTAAGTTTATCTGAAGTGATCTGAGATGAGCTGAGATTTTGTCTAAAAAGAATACAGCTATTAAGCACAGTAGCAATTTAAAAATTTACTTTTTGAATTGACGCCAAATTACACTGCCTGTGACGTCAGAATTACATTAGCCAATGACAAAACTGGAAAGATTTTTATATAATGAGAACGACATGTTAGATTTCTTCTAAAATTGATAAACCGGAAGTGATACTTTACTTCAAGCTCTGAACAGATTTTCGTGAAAAATATAATAGGATATATTACAAAACTTGTCAAATTTAGTATTTAAGATTTTTATATAAAGGGAAGCAATATATTAGTTTTGGCTAAAATTGATAAACCGGAACTGATACTTTATTTGAAGCTCTGAACAGATTTTCGTGAAAAATAAATTGATATAATTCAAAACTTTTCAAATTTTACTTTTCTGGTGTATGGACCTTTTACATTTTTATTGCACCTTGACGTCATTTTTCAATGCGCCACGTAGTGAAATTCTTACATATTAGAGATGAGGAGGCACCATGTTGTCAAAGAATAAGCATTTATTTTCGATAAAAAATTATTTAAACAACACAAAAACTTGAATAATTTTGTCTTTAACTATAAAGAAATAATTAATAATGAAAAAAATATATTTAAAGAAAAAACAACAATTCTTGTTTATTACTTTCCTAATATCAAACTGGCAACTACGCAAATATCTGTCACTTTATGTGGTGTTTATTTCGCATCTTGTGGAACAAAAAACAACTTTTTCTGATTCCATCTCGTTTTCCCCTTGTTTTAAAATATTCATCACAAACGCTTTGTGTGAATTTATTTAAGTTAAGTTTTTGCCAGAATTTTTATTTTCTGCCATTTGTAATTTTATTTGAAATATAACTGGCCTCCTCAAAGCGCAAACCTACTGCGTACTACATATAAACTATTATTCACGAAAGATGACTATTCAAGGTCATTTAAGAGCCGTCTGATATAATATTAATTGCAGATAACTTCATTGCATTTCGTATGCATATGCGTGCAACATGAGATATTTATGGACACATTTTAACTGAAAAAATACGAGCAATTCATTTAAAAATTATGTTTCTTTCTAAATAATGTCTTTTTGAAAGATTTACTTTCTTCACTTATGCTTTTGCAAAATACAAAAACATAGACTTAACTTATAAACCAAGGAATAATAATTTGATTTAAACGTCAACGCCACTGGGTAAATATTAGCACAAAGGGTAGTGTAGTAGATAATTAGGTATCTGTAATTCTACGACATATGTCATTATTATTTATAGTGTGATAGAAAGTAATGCCGCTATTTACGTATATCTGCCATACCACATAAATTAAATAGACATAGGTCAAATAATCTTTCATTTTCTAATACAAAATGTTGCTAAGCTACTGCTGTAAAGTGATGTGTATTAATTCTTCGAACACATGACTTTGTATAGGCGATGTGCACATTTTGAGCGTCAGCGCCTCTAACGGCTACTTTGGCATTTTTGGGTACTTAATAAATTTTGACATTTCGAGAAAGTGATACAATTTACTATTTTATTTTGAGTTTTTGCTGTTGTATATGAATATTATACGTCATAGTATATAGAAATGAATAAAAAAATTATTTAAAAAGTTATATGTGAATCCAAAAAGTCAAAATACCAGCGAAGGTACTGTGACAGAAAATATAATTTTTCTCATAATATATGTGACTTCTGTAAACCATTTTATCATACTTAGTTTTATATTATAATTTATAATATTAGTTAAATATTATAAGATGCAGAATACCTGGAAATTGCGATTAAAGAGTTGGAAAACTTGGATGATTGGAAAGAAGAAAATTTCTGCATTTAACGATATCAGTGGATGATGTTAGCATATTTCTTTTATATTCGCAATAATTGATGAATATTCTTCATTAAAAATATACCAGGCTCTAAATAGAATCAGTTGCACAAGCTCGGAATGGAGAATACACGAAAAATACGAACCATGTGAATTTTTACTTTTAACATTAACATTACATGTACAAAATATATAATAAATAGACTAATTATGTCAAAAATAGACCTTCTATATGATACAACTGCAAGTATTATACAATTTTAAGATAATTTTCTGCTTCTTTTATTATATTTTGTTCAAATTTTAACTTAAGAAAGACATTTTTCTATAATTCATTGTTTCAATCATACGACCATTGTTTGAATTTTATTCATACGATAAGTAATGAGAAAATATGTAAACCTAAAAGAATTGTTCATGTTAGTAGCAGATATCTGTTGAAAAGTTATTTTCTTACGCATATATTCCTCATATAATATTCTAGGAAATTTATAAAATTTGATACTTCAATCGGTAATTTTGTCGGAATTATTACATCTCCCACTGCATCACATAATATTTGACGTCCTATCATTCTCATTCATTGCAAACATTTTATAAAATAGTTATTTTAAAATTATTCTGACATAAAACATAACCTTGTTATGTTTCAATGAGTAACCACTTTTGTCATTTTCGTCCGCTGTCGGCGCTGACTACTTTTGTGCACACCGCCTATAGTCATCTTTCCTGAATAATAGTATATGTCATTTTTGTCTATCTTTCTCATTTGATGAAAAAGGTCCATTGTTATCCCAATGGTACGGATTTAAAAATCACGTTGCTCAGTTTCGTCGAAATCGCGAATGAAACCTAACACTACACTACATCAAATCCTGAAAGTCGCCACATTTAGTAAACCTTGGCCTTATCCTGAAATATATTATTTTCCCTTGTAGGTGTGCTAGTAGCAGCAGGCACAGGTCTCGTCCACACCTTCTGCTGTGACGGAGATAAAATAGCCGATCTAGTTCCCGTCGACATGGTAGTCAACAATATCATCGCTGCTGGTTATCAAACAGCTCTAGATGGATGTCTAGAGGAACCTAAAATCTACAACTATGTGAGCAGTCCTCAAAAACCCATAACATGGGGGCAATTCAAGGATTATAATTTAGAGCTTGGACTAAATTACCCTACCGTGCATGCAATTTGGTACTATAGCCTTTTCTACACGAAAAATCCGCACTTACATCTACTTTATACATTGTTCCTGCATTATTTGCCGGCTTATATATTGGACACGATTGCTAGACTCCGGGGAAAAGAAGCAAAGTAAGATTTATTTTCTCCAAATATTATTATATTGATTATTTTTTGACATTTCTTACAACCAATGAAATGTTCTATTTTGTGTCACGTGTCTGCGTTTTAACCAATCCTGTCATTATTATACTGAGAATAAAGCTCTATACTGTATCTGTAGTGGAATCGCGCCATATTGGGATTTTCAAGTATCAAGAGATGGCGCTGATCGCATTAAACACTGGTACACTTTTTCTTGACGTGTGTCAACGTAGCATTTCTGTCAATTGTATTTCTTTAGTTTTCGTATTATTTTCTCATTTATTAGTATTTTTACCTTCCGTCACCTTTAGGTAAGGAAGGTATTGTCTTTGGTCAAAAAAATCGATGATGAGTTTTTACTCAATAAGCACGTTTTAGGGTCCCTAGAATACGAATTTACTATTTTTACGATGATGTCTGTATGTGTGTGTGTGTGTGTGTGTGGATGTGTGTGTGTGTGTGTAACAAAATTTTCGTCTGCGATAACTCTAATACTACAGTTACAAAAATTATAATTTTTTCGTATACTTCTTCGTTACATCCATAGGAAGAGCTGATTAGATTTTGGTTACAATTGGTCAACCGGAAGTACCATCATTTGAAGATTTTAACAGTTTTTCTTGAAAAAACTATGTTAAATATAATTTTTTCACATTTGATGTTATTATAAATATTAAAGAATATTTTATTCTCTATACGATTTGACTGCATTTTATACTTAATATTAAATGGATAAAGAGTTAAAAAATTATAAAGAAATTAAATTTCATAAAGTAGCCATAGCTGTGGAAACAGCTACTATATTAAGAAAATTCTGATTGAAAGATGTCAGTGTCAAGTGAAATTGACATAGTGTGTTTTTACTGGAAATATAAGATCTTTTGCTTTCTGTATGGAATTTGTATAAAATACATACAACTGCTTTAAGGTAATTTACAAGAAATAATAACAATAATAATAAATCTTTTATTTCTGCAAATACATTACACTGTATATAGAAAACGTCACAAAATAATAATTTTCTGTATGAAATTTGCATAAAATACATGCAACTGCCGGAAGGTAATGTACAAGAAATAGAATATTTAATTTAGCAAGGAACTTTCCGTAAGAAATTTGTACAAAATACATAGAACTGACGGAAGGTAATGTGCTGGCCACATCAGATTTTTTATTTATAATTCAAGTACGTATAGTAGAGTTTTTGTAGTCATATAGTTGTAGTTTCATGTAAATGTCAAATGTGTACCACTGTTTGCAGTTCTAATATTTGCCGCTAGTTAGCGTTTCCTTATTTGAAAATCCCAATAGAAATGTAGAAAAGTGGCGACTCGTTGCTAGGAAAACGGTATTTGTAGAAAATAAACTACAAGTCGGTATCGCGCCAAGAAAAAATACTTCATTTTTTTCGCATCCTTACGTCAAAATAGATAGAAACGAAACGTAAATTTTTCGTTATAGAAAACTTTATTTTGATCACAAGAATTACCTACAAGTACAAAATACCAAAATATTACTCAATTTTTACAAAACAGAACATACAAAAACCGAAAGTAGCCGAAATTCATTTCTATTCTACAAAATGATACGGCGTGATACCAAATTCCATTTCTATCGCGTATTCTATCTATCGCTTCTATTCTATAGCTCCAAACGGCGCGATCCCACTGCTGGTATAAGAATACACTGTAGCGTAGTATAGGGACAAAATTTCACGGCTTGTGATTGGTGCAAACGCGAGACAGTTTTAAACTGTCCCAATGTTATTTGAGTATTGCAACTTGCAACTTTTTTTCCTGCATTTGCCTACAGTAATGGGCTACTTGCGTGCCATTTTTACTTCCTTGTACAAATATGCATCCCTTTCTCCAGTTCAAAATAATGACGTCAAAGAAAATCTTTTTTTACCTTCCGACACCTTTAGGTAAGGAAGGTATTGTCTTTGGTCAAAAAATTCGGTGGTATGAATAAGCACGTTTTAGGGTCCCTAGAATACGATTTTACTATTTTTACGATGATGTCTGTATGTGTGTGTGTGTTTGTGTATGTATGTATGTGTGTCTGTAACAAAATTTTCGTCTACGATAACCTCCATACTCAATTCTAAAAATTATAATTCTTTCGTATTTCTCTTCGTTACATCCATGTGAAGAGCTGATTAGATTTTGGTTAGAATTAGACAACCGGAAGTACCCTCATTTGAAGATTTTAACAGTTACTCTTGAAAAAACTATGTTAAATATCATTTTTTCACATTTAATGTTATTATAAATATGAAAGAATATTTTATTCTCTTTACGATTTGACTGCATTTTATACTTAATATTAAATGGATATAGAGTTAAAAAATTATAAAGAAATTAAATTTCATAAAGTAGCCATAGCTATGGAAACAGCTACTATATTAAGAAAATTCTGATTGAAAGATGTCAGTGTCAAGTGAAATTGACATAGTGTGTTTGTCTTATAATTTTACTGGAAATATAGGATCTTTTGCTATAAATTTTCTGTATGGAATTTGCATAAAATACATGCAACTGCCGGAAGGTAAAGTACAAGAAATATAATCTTTAGCAAAGAACTTTCTGTATGAAATTTGTACAAAATACATAGAACTGACGGAAGGTAATGTGCTGGCCACATCAGATTTTCTTAATTTATTAAAAAACATATAATGTTTTTAAAATAAAATTTGTTTTTACATACGTTTTCAACTTTACTTTTGGTAAGTTAGTGATAGATGTCAAATTTTCATTACCACGCAAGTAGCCTATTGAGGTAGGATTCTTTTTCGACAGGTCTCGTACAATGAAATGTGATAATGTTAATACGCTATTACCCTCGTCTCGTAGAGTATACGAAAATCAAGTGACTATTACTGAGTTTACATGCAGTTTTCAAACCGTTTTGAAAACGTTTTTAGTTTTGAAAACGTCATGTATACAGAGTCAAAACGGTTTTGAGTTATCTCAAACCAAATCTAAAATACATGGGTTTGACTTAGAAACTAGTTTCAAAACTACTCATGTAAACACTTAAAATTCAGTTTCGATATTGCGCATGCGTACATAGCATAACGTGTCTGTCGCTCTGTGTAATTTAGTGTTACTAACCCACAAATAAACTGACAGTTATGTAATTTTAGTGCGTAGTGGTACAAAGTATAAAAAATGATTGGAATAATGGCAAAATGAAGAATTTGGAGTGAAGAGGATTTGTTACTTACATCAGCCAAAGCGCATGCAACAAAACTGTTTTCAAATCAATCTGTGAACCTGTTTTGAAAATTGCATGTAAACAGTTTCGCGAAATTTTGACTGAAAACTGAAACCATTTTCAAAACTACATGTAAACGTAGTATATAATGCACGTTCTTTTTCAGAATGATGAAGATTTACCAAAAATTTACTGCATTAAATAACTGCCTGACACCTTTCATTACAACAGAGTGGAAATGGACAAATACCAACGTTCAAAATCTTTATGAAAAACTTAACACAGCTGACAAACATATATTTCATTTTGATATGAGTAAACTGGATTGGCTTAGGCATGCAGAAACATATCTCATAGGATTAAGAGTATATTTCTTGAAAGACCCGACTTCAACTCTGCCTGAGGCTAGGATAAAATGGAAAAGGTATGAAAATATAGATTTATTTGAAATCGTTACTAACGTACACAAAAATCATCATATCCATTATACGATGATGTCCTGCAAATGCAGTGTTGCCAATCTTATAATTATTGTACAGGTGTCTCATTTTCGATGTTTTTTTTTTAAGATATCTCGGGTAATATTAATGATAGAGCAAAACTGTTTGCACATTCCAGGGTCAACATTTAGAGAAAAGTTTAATAGTCAACAGATGAATTTTCGGTCTTCTTTTATTTAGTTTTTCGCTCATTTTAAAAATATCTCATATTTTATTTATTATGATAGTTAGAGAAAAAATGTTTTAACAATTTTTTTAACGTTTTTTAGATAGAATAAAATGGCGTAATTACATTTTTTTTGGTCGCTCAAATTTCTGAATTTGTCATTTTGAAAATGTATCATATCTTATTATGATAGAGAAAAATTGTTTTTACAAAATTTTTACCGTTTTTAAGATAGAATAAAATGGCGTAATTAGATTTTGTGAAAACTTAATAATTCTCGAGATATAACACAAACTTATGATTTTTTTAAATGGGAACCTATGTTGAAAACAGTCTCGTCTTTTTGCTTAATTTATAAGCTTTTCAGTGATATATAACAAGTCTACATTCTTTTGTTATAACCTTAATAAAAGACGAATCTATATAATCTATAAAAATAAATATTCCTTTCATTTTCACAACATTTCGATTTCAATATAATTTAATATGCACCTCGGTACTGAAATTCCTTTTTATCACTCATATGGTTTATTTTCCTCGGTCCTACGGCCCCGGTACCTAAATTACATATTCGAGATAAAAAGTAACTTTAGTTCCTTGCTCCCTAAGTAACTACAGTGTGTTCAAAAAAATTCCTAACTCGGAGTAGGCTTTGAACAAAGAAACGTAAGTCAATTTACAAATATTTAATTAAATGTCAATTTGACATGAGATATTGTCAAAACTGTTATATAAAGAAATTAAAGCTTTTCTTCCTGTATCTTATTTTATAAATGGAAACAAATTAGAAAACGGCGAATGCCAATATACTGTATCCTTCTTTATTGTCTTTTCTCCATAAAATTACATTTTAAGATGAATTTTGACAACTTGACTTTTGAATTAAATAATGATCAGACATACGTTTCACTGTTCATAGCCTGCTCCGAGTTAGGAATTTTTTTGAACACACTGTATTATCTGGGCTTAATAACTTTTTTTTTGTTTTCAGATTGAAGTATCTTCATTACACTACTAAATACTTTTTTATGGCGTTACCTATATTAATAATGGCTTATTTGTTAATGTCAGTATTTAACTAACATTGAATATGTAAATATAATATAGTTGTTTATATTTTATTGTAACGATTATACAATACAAATATACAATTTTAATATATTTCATTTACTGAACATGTATAAAAAAAGTGTATAATAAAATACTAATATAAAATGTAAACCTATTTATGTCATGAACACAAGCTATGTAGTTAGTGCAATAAAATAAAAATTGTTAAAATCGTAAAACTTTACTGTTCATATTTTGTACATATTTTAATATTTAATGATATGGGAATATTATGCGATAAAATATATGAGATTCGATACGTAAATCAACTAAAAATATAATAATAAAATGGACGGATTACTAATTAATGTAATAAATGCACTTTGAATAAACTCTGTCTGAAATTAATTCAATGATGTTTAAATAAAAGTTTATAAGATGCATTGTATAAATATTATTCCAGTTAAGAATAGACTTGGTGCTGCTTCGAGGCAAGCCCATTTTACACACATACAACTTAACCGCTCAAAATTTGAAGGTTTTTAACTTTTTAGTAAATAAAAAAATACTTAATACTTATTCAAGTATTAAGGGCACTAAGTGCTTCCGGTTGAGGATGATTTTGGAGATCAAGATGAAGTCGACATCTCCAATACATCCTATACCAGTAGAAGAGCACTTACTGACCGCAATGCTTATTACGTTTTTTGCACGATCGACGCACAAAATAATTTTTGAAATTTATTTTGACAAATTAAAATTTTTTGGTTGTAATTTTTAAAGTAAGCTTTGATCGTTCTTTTTATTGACATACCGCCTACGCACATTTTGAGCATCAGCGCCTCTAACGGGTACATTGGCATTTTTGGTTACCAAATAAATTTTGACACTTAGAGAAAGTGATACAATTTACAATTTTATTTTGAATTGTTGCTATTGTGTATGAATATTATACATCATAGTATAGTGAAATGAATAAAGAAAATATTTCAAATGCTATATGTGATGTGACAATCAAAAGAGTCAAAATACAAGCGAACGTACTGTGGCAGAAAATATAATATTTCTCATATGTGTGATTTCTGTAAACCATTTTATCATATTTAGATTTATATTATAATTTATAATATTAGTTAAATGTTCAAGATGCACAATACATGGAAATTGAGATTAAAAAGTTGGAAAACTTAAATGATTGGAAAGAAGAAAATTACTACATATCACGTTATCAGTGTATGATGTTAGCATCTTTCTTTTATATTCGCAATAAATGAATAATATTCTTCATTGAAAATATGCCAGGCTGTAAGTGGAATCAGTTGCACTAGCTCGGAAAAGAAAATACACGAAAATATGAACAATGTGAATTTCTACCTTTAACATTAACATTACATGTACAAAATCTATAATAAATAGACGAATTATGTCAAAAATAGACTTCTATTTCATACAACTGCAAATATTATACAATTTTAATACAATTTTCTGCTTCTTGTATTATATTTTGTTCAAATATTAACTTAAGAAACACATTTTTATATAATTCATTATTGCAATCAGACGACTATTGTTGGAATTTTATTCATACGATAAGTATATTTTACAATGAGAAAATATGTATACCTAAAACAATTTTTCATGTTACTAGAAGATATCTGTTGAAAAGTTATTTTCTTATACATCTGTTCCTCATATAATTTTCTAGGAAATTTATAAAATTTGATACTTCAATCGATAATTTTGTGAGAATTATTACATCCCCCAAGGCATCACATAATATTTGACATCCTATCATTTGCATTTATTGCAAATATTTTATAAAATAGAAATTGCAAAATTATTCTGACATAAAACATAATCTTGCTATGTTTCAATGAGTAACCATTTTGTCATTTTTGTCCGCTGTCGGCGCTGACTACTTTTGTGCACACCGCCTATAGGGCGCGAGCAGACACGTGACTTGAGCGTCCTTGGCGTGCTAGGAATCAGCTGATTTGTGTGCGCTTGTCATTTTGACAAGAACAATGTCACTTTGACAAGACCAATGTTTGACTTATTTTAATTTTGAACTGTTGAGACGTTATTATTTTTAATTTCCTGTGTTTTACTGCCTGAAAATTGTACATTAATAACATTTTAGCAGTTCAAAATAAATCAAAACATTAGGTGCGTTCAATAAGTCCAGCAAAACAAGCAACCGGAAGTAAAATTTGTTGAACGACTTTGCTTGCCTAGCATTTGCTTGATTTGCTCGCAAGCAATCCAAGCCACAAATTTCTCGCTTGTCTTGCTAAGGCTGCATCCCCATACATCCGTATTCACGTATCCGTGATTTACGTGCGTAAAAATTTAGCCCGTCCCCATGAGAGCAGTAGATACGTTGTCTGTATCCATACTGAATTTATAAATCGATGGTAGTAGTGTTTTGTATTATGGAATCGGAAACATTCATATTAATTGTACAACAATAACAACAAGCAAGAGAAAAAATCAAAAAACTATATGCATATGCTATGCTAGTATTAATTTCGAAAGAATCAGGGTTCCTGAATAACAATAGTATAGACGCAAATTTTGAGTTCGAAGTTTTTTTTACTAAATAGAAGCAAATTCTTCAGGGTGCTAGCAATAATTTAAACCACAACAAACATCAAAATACATAAACTGACCAACTAACTTTGTTGTTCCTATGCGCATGCGTCAAGTCATCCGTATCCGTGAAAAGTTGAAATTAACCAACTTACGTCCGTTGCGTTCTTGAAACGGACCGTTGTATCAATTCACAGTTTTGATTGGTTACAAATGATAACGTATACGTGAACACGGATGCATGGGGATGCAGTGTCACATATATTGGCGGGAAATATAAATTTCATATACATGAAGTTTACTTGAACTGTTTCTATTTCATTATATGGTGCGTGTTTGTCAAGCACTTGTCAAAAAGGCTTTGAAAATTTTGTGATGCTTGTTTATAACATTATTAAATATGAAATATTTTGTTATAATTAATATGGCTTGTTCCAAATTAAACCCACTATCTGCAAATAAATGTATAAATTCATTTTCCATAAGTTCACAGACCAAGAAAAAAGATACGAGAGATACAAATGTTATATTTGACAACTTATAACTTTCTCGATGACAGTTGTGGATGACAGTTTATGGTTATATGTAGCAAACCGTTCAATGTCCTAAGCAATAAGCCTCGTTTGCTTACCTAGCATTTGCTTGATTTGCTTACTTCATTGAACGCACCTATTAGGTGCGTTCAATGAAGTAAGCAAATCTAGCAAATGCTAGGTAAGCAAACGAGACTTGTTGCTTAGTGCGCTGAACGATTTGCTAGCTATATGACGAACTGTCATTCACAACTGTCATCGAGAAACGTATATAGATGTCAAATATAACATTGTGTAATTGTGTACCTGTTGTATTTCTTTTCTTGGTCTGTGAACATATGGAAAATGAATTTATATATTTATTTTCAGATTGGGATTAATTTGGAAGAAGCTATATTGACTATAACAAAATATTTCAAATTTAATAATGTTATAAACATCCATCACAAAACTCTCAAAGCCTTTTTTACATGTGGTTGATAGATATACACCATATAAAGAAACAGAAACAGTTCAAGTTAACTTCATGTATGTAAAATTTGTATTTCCCACCATTATATTTGACACTTAGCAAAGCAAGCGAGAAAATTGTGGCTTGGATTGCTTGCGAGCAAATCAAGCAAATGCTAGGCTAGCAAAGTCGTTCAACAAATTTTACTTCCGGTTGCTTGTTTTGCTTGGCTTATTGAACGTACCAATTGGTCTTGTGAAAGTGACACTGTTCTTGTCAAAACGACATGCGCACACAAATCAGCTGATTCCAAATACGTCAAGGACGCCCAAGTCACGTGTCTGCTCGCGCCCTATATAGTAATATAGAATCACATAACAACTCTAGCTTTTACGACGTTTAACAGCTGATTAAAACGTTTTGTTACAAATTTTTCGCTATTGTAAACTTGGCTTGTGTTATGACCAATTGAAAAGGTGGGATTGTAAGCCCTATCTTCCTCCTAAGTCCATTCAAAACTGGAATACAGCATAATATAACTATAGATAGATATTTATGTTTTCGTTAAACTGAGAATATGTGTTATTCATTTGCAATAGATGATTCAATATAATTCCTATATCATTTAGAATTAAAATCAGACACCCTCCTACAAACTATTTTCCATCTCAGCCAAAGGAGCACTCCTCGTCGATGCTCCCGAAGTCCCAGGTTGGGGCTCTACCTCGGGTTCGGGCAAAACATACACGGAGGCAGAGCGCACCAGGGGCCTTATTTGCCGACCGGCATCGTGCTCACCGTGCTGTGCGGTGTCGTGGGCCTGGACCCTGCTAGGGAGTGGGTGGCTGACGCGTTCAGGGACGCCATTGTTCCCATCTACAGCGAAAAAGTATTGAGATGGTTTCCAGAGAAGAAATGGAAACAATTAGGAAAGTGGACATCAGGAAGTGGCGGATTATTGACGAGGAATAGACTTGCATAAATGGAGATGTCGACAGGAATGTCTGGTGAAGAATTAGGGGTTCGGGTAAACCCACATTGGAGGAAGTGTGACTGTATGTTAATGAAAGATTAATCAAAATATTGGATATTCATTTCTGATGGTATAGTATGACTACCGAATGAAAGTTGACGTTTAAATTATTTAATAGATGTGGTTTCTTTTGAAAACATTTCCCTATATTTGATTTGAAAGGACACTGACCCTTATGTATTCCATTACAGAAGATTAGTATTGTACTCAATACCAGGAGGCATTTAAAATGACCTTAGCAACAGGATTCAGGGATGTATTTAAAAATTTTAATACCGCAAATTCTAGTTCGTTCGTCTCAGGTGTAAACAACCCTCGAGTCGGAATTACTGTTAGAGGAAATTAAAAATAATTTTATTTCATAGAATTGCCAAACAAAATAGTTTAAAGATCAAAATATTTTGTTATAATCAACATAAACGAAAAATGTTTAAAATATTTGTATGTCTCACTAATGTATTTTGAACTGTTTATTGCTAGGATACATTGTATATAAACATATCTGTAATAACCGGGGCATTATATGAGGGCATAATACTTTATTATGCCCTCATTACAATCCGATCATCCTATATGGATTTTAAATTAGAAATAATATGAACGGTATATAATGAAAATTTTTTTTTTTTTAATTATAATTCATTATAATAATAATGATTGATTACAACAATTAATATAATGCGAAAACAAATTTGAAAGCACAACACAGAAATCATTTTTAATTTAATTATAGTACTTAAAATTGATTATGAAAAGGGCCTTAAAAAGCAATTTACTTTCACCACACATGTAAATAGTAAGTACGTTGAATTGGTTTCGCACTGATTTTGGACGGATGACTAATTTTTTTGGGGACGATATTTATCCACGTTTGAATTCATTTTTGGTATTATTTACCGTCACATGTGACACATCCAAAGTAGTATAAACTCTCTGAAATGTAATAATATTCAGAAATAAATGCATAAGAAATAAAGAATTAAGATCTGTTATGTGAAAACAAACCTCAAAATATAATACTTACATCTTCAACAGACGAGAATGGAATAATTAGGGGAACATTTATGCGTTTTTCTTCTTCAAAATATGCAGAAGCATTCAAAATAATTTCTTTACACCGTTTATCTTCCGAAACATCAAATTTACTCATTCCATCATCTCCAACGATGAAGAAAAATAAATAAATGTTGATAATAAACAAAACAATTAAACAATATTCTCAGCAACGCCAAAGCTTAAGCATTATTGTAATCAAAATTATTATAAATGAAAACTTATTTCACATATTCTAATGGGACATAAAATCTTCTATGCACCACGGGCGTTACTAGATGATAATGCCCATCGGACGATATCTATCCCTCGGGCCAAAGGCCCTCGGACTAGATCCTCGTCGCCCTCCTGGCATTATCATCATCGTAACGCCCTTGGTACATAAAATACTATAAACGCACCCCTGTTTTGATATTCAGTTACCCTAGTCGGCCATCTATTTTCAGCCAGACATAGTAATATATTTCTGTGCTTTCCTAGTCCAATATTTAAATGGGTTCATGCAAAAATTTCATATTTGAATATTTCGTACAATTATACTCTACTCTAGGGTTTCAAAGAAACCACATCTATAAAATAATTTAAACGTCAACTTTCATTCGCTAGTCATACCATAGTTTATTTAAACTCTTGAGATTCGTTAGGAATTGTCGAGTAAGAGACGTAATTAAATGTTTTCGTTGCAACAATTCGATAGTGAGTTTTTAGTGAATAAGTACAAATTAGGGTCCCCACAAAACACGTTTTTACTATTTTTACAATGATGTCTGTCTGTGTGTGACGATTTTTTTTCTTCCGCCAAACTTTAGAAAATTCTATTGTCCACATTTAAGATTTCTGCTCATATAAAGTTGTTTAGATTTTGGGTAAAATTGGACAACCGGAAGTGGTACTTTACTTAGCCCATAACAGTTTTTAATGAAAAACTATATTAAAATATAATCCACAACTTTTTAATTTTTAGTATTAAAGATTTTTATATCAATGGGATCAACATATTAGACTTTGACTAAAATTGACACACCGGAAGTGGAACGTTACTTGAAGCTTTGAACAGGTTTTCTTGAAAAAATATATTAAAATATGATCCTAAAATTTGGTATTTAAAACTCATATATGATTACAGAGTTCTATTTATTGGATTAACAAATTAGATTTTGTTTATAAACGATCAACTTAAAGTTCAATGCTATTTTAAACATGGTATTGGCGGGAGATAATGTGCTGGCCCCATCAGATTTTTTAAATGATACATATTTTTATATTTAACAACTGTGAATTGG
This sequence comes from Harpalus rubripes, assembly GCA_963082715.1. NCBI lineage: Eukaryota > Metazoa > Arthropoda > Insecta > Coleoptera > Carabidae > Harpalus > Harpalus rubripes. The sequence continues at coordinate 36,988,184 of OY720461.1, read as the reverse complement.
AGGAACGACGGATATAAGGAAGAGGAACAAAAACTTATAAATCTGGATAGGAATGTCTGGTGAAGAATTAAGGTTTCGGGGCAACCCACAATATATAATGCTGGATATTCATTTCTGATGATAAATATCAAGTTTATACAAATTTATGAATAAAATTATAAATTATTAATCTACTTTTTTCGTAGCAATTGAGTAATTCAGCCAATAAAGTAGTATGACTCATATAATTAAGTAAAAATTATGCCATCAACTATTATACAGTATTACCTTTTGCCGTTTGCTATCTTTCCTGCATCTACGTTTTGCATTAACAAAAAATACGTCATACCATCACATAACAATGCACAAACATATCTATTTATCTAGCTAACATATAAATTAGTAATATACTATCAACTTACCCTTAAATGGGCCAAATCTTCCAATTTGGTAAGATCGGACAGCTCAATGTATAACGAATAAACAACTACCCATCCATATACACTTGCAATAGTGAAAAACGTCCACAGAAGACACATCATGATGTTATATGCAAAGATCATGTCATTCACAACAGAATAAAACAAAAATGCAAATGTTCTAAACGCAGTAAAGATTGCGAAAGATACTATCCAAGGTACTATCTTTTTTTCGTATTCCTACAAACATTATTCGATCAAAACAATCCCAAAAGCATTAAGTAGCTTACAAATACCTTTCTCAATGCAATAATTAACATGATACTAGTTACAAAAATAACTAGGGATCCCAAAAACGAAAATACAGAGAACATAGCTAACGTATTGCGAACTGAAAACACCCAAACATAAACAAAAGACTACACAACAAAAACAAAAACCTACCATGCACATTACCAACATAGACAAATTCATACGATATGACATAATATCCATAATGAGTTGAACCTGGAGCTGCCATGGCAAAACAATATAAGTCAAATATAGCTGTAGCTGCCGTAAATAGTGACAATAGCTAAAAACAAATTTGTTAAACAGAAGACAAACACAAACAAAAGAACATACTAATGAGTATATGGATGTAACTAAGGCAGCGCGTTGTATATCCAATATAAATGCATTTTGGACTAAAGGTTTTTGATACCACGGAGTTTTTAATGACCTGACACTTCTACTGGACCTTAAATTAGCTGAAGATCTTGTAGTAACATGAGAGTACACCGAAGGGGTACCCACACTGGGAGATTTTTTCCCGTATGTCATTTTTACCTAAAATATCCCAATTTAATATTGTAACGAACTTCTTGTAACTGTGTCACAATTATCGATTCTTCATAGATACAAACAATAACTTAACCAAACACTTTTCTATATAAACTTAATGATATTTAAATCCAAATATAGATAGAAATAAATAATTTCAACTAAGTGTTGTTAATTTAATAGAAAATACTTACAAGAGGTGTGGCATTTGACAAGTGTTGTTTACAAATTTCTTTAGATGAGATGAGTCAACAGCACAAGTAACTTAAGAGGTAAAAGTTACTAAAATGACTTACAGGTATGTACAATAAAGGAAATGGTTAATGGGATACCAAAAGCCTCACCAAAACGAAAGTACTGAATGTCTCATTTTCGATGTTTTTTTACCTTCCGTCACCTTTAGATGATGAGTTTTTAATCAATAAGCACGTTTTAGGGTCCCTAGAATACGAATTTACTATTTTTACGACGATGTCTGTATGTGTGTGTGTGTAACAAAAATTTCGTCTGCGATAACTCTAATACTACAATTTCAAAAATTATAATTTTTTCGTATTCTTCTTCGTTGCATCCATATGAAGCGCTGATTAGATTTTGGTTACAATTGGTCAACCGGAAGTACCATCATTAGAAGATTTTAACAGTTTTTCTTGAAAAAACTATGTTAAATATCATTTTTTCACATTTAATGTTATTATAAATATTAAAGAATATTTTATTCTCTATATACGATTTGACTGCATTTTATACTTAATATTAAATAAATAAAGAGTTAAAAAATTATAAAGAAATTAAATTTTATAAAGTAGCCATAGCTATGGAAACAGCTACCATAAGAAAATTCTGATTGAAAGGTGTTTCTGAGCTACAGGCAAAAACTCGTTTTTCGTTCATTTTGAAAATGTATCATATCTTATTTATGATAGTTTGAGAAAAATTGTTTTTCCAATATTTTTACCGTTTTTTAGATTGAATAAAATGGCGTAATTAGATTTTTTGAAAACTTAATAATTCTCGAGATATAACACAAACTTACGATTTTTTTAAATGGGAAGCTATGTTGAAAATAGTCTCGTCTTTTTGCTTAATTTATAAGCTTTTCAATGATATATAACAAATCTACATTCTTTTGTTTTAAACATTAATAAAAGACGAATTATTAATTTATTGGGGTGAAAATATTGGAAATTATTAAGAAACATGAAAAAAATCTCTTACAGATCATCATTTGCATATTTCTAATAGTATTTGTTTCAGTTTTACTCATTTTTTTCAATTTTTTTACGTCAAAAGCATATTAAACCATTTTTTTCGGATTGTGTCAAAGCCAACTGTAACGTAGATAAATAGTAATTTAACTAACCCGAAAATAATTGGTTAAGAATAATTTTGAGAACACAATTAATAGATATAGAATCAAAATAAACAAATGATGATCTGTAATAAATTTTTTCATTTGTTTCTTAATAATTTCTAATATTTTCACCCCAATAAATTAATAATTCGTCGTTTATTAATGTTTAAAACAAAAGAATGAAGACTTGTTACATATCATTGAAAAGCTTAAAAAATAAGCAAAAAGACGAGACTATTTTCAAGATAGGTTCCCATTTAAAAAATCATAAGTTTTTGTTATATCTCGAGAATTATTAAGTTTTCAAAAAATCTAATTACGCCATTTTATTCAACCTAAAAAACGGCAAAATTTTTGTAAAATCAATCTTTCTCTAATTATAATAATAAATTAGATATGATATATTTTCAAAATGAGCAAAAAACGAGTTTTTACCTGTATCTCAGGAACAAAAGAAAAATTCCTATGGTAACTATTAAACTTTTCTGAAAAAGTTGACCCTGGAATGTACAAACGGTTTTGATCTATCATTAATATTACCCGAAATACCTTAAAAAAACATCGAAAATGAGACACCTTGTACATAATAGTAAATAGGTAAAATATTTATTGAATCATAGATTCATATAAAAAATCTATTATTCATTATAACAAATGTTAAATATAAATTAAGTACACTTGATATACACAAATATACAATTATTCTTCCTCTTCGTTATTTTCTGGCGGGGATAACACATTTGGCACTTCATCGGGCTTTTTAATTAAATTATATCCTTCAGCAATTTGCAAAGCTTCTTCAGCAACATCTTTAATCTTCTGCTTTTCAGGTGTGTCATATTTCATAAACACCATTAAAATTTCCATGACATCCGTTGCGATCAACTTTTCGGCTGATTCTTTCGAGGCTTCAATAACATTTCTTATGATACAAACTCCTCTGAACTGCAATTCAGTATTTTCGTTGGCCAAAAGAATATGAATATATTCCAACCAGCTTTGCAATTCGAATATCTTTTCGCAACATTTCTTGCTGTTGGAAGTCAGAATTGCAAGACAACCGGAAGCAGCTATTTGAGTGTCTACATCTTCTTCTCCACAAGAAAGAAGCATGAATTTCAAGCGGTCGTTTTCGCCTTCGTATAATTTGTGGATTTCTGGAGAAATTGATAAGTTGCAAATAGTTTGAACAGCTGCTCTTCTCAGCATAACATGATCTTCGTATAAATAGTTGTCGATTTTTGGAAGTCCGCCATCTTTGAGAATTCTCAAGCGAGCTGTTTCACTCATATGAGCAATATTACATAATCCCATCAAAGCTTCGAAGTTTTCCAAGCCGGAACAATCTGGATGGAGTAGATTAATAAGTGGGCGAATAACTTCCAACATTCTTTGACCAGGAAAAGCCACTTCCGGATTCATAGTAATTGCAATTCTAGACAGAGCTTGTGCAGCGTTGTTCTTGCCCCTATTTGTTCCTTCGGAAGAAAGATTCAACAATACTTTGCTGCCTCCTTGAGCGACAACAACTCCACGTAATTCTGGTTCGCTGCAAAGAGCGTTGAAGACTCTTGCAATAAGTTCTCTGGAGTTGTGGCTCTCAGTTTTTGATAGAGCTACTAAAGCTGAAGTTACGTTTTCTTCTCCGAGGATGGCAATTCGTTTAGCGACGAAATCTGGGTCGTCGAATTCGTGTTCTTCGGGGATATGATGTTTAGCGAATTTGGCAAGCTCAATCATTTCTGGGACCATTTCTTGTTTGTCATAAGCGTTGCAGAGATTGACTAAAGTTGTTACTACGCCGTATAAGACAGATTGATCGCCGGATTTAGCGAGCTCTACTAAAGCTTTGAGGGCGACTTTGTCTTCTACTAGTTTTTCTTTAACTTCTGCGTCCAAAGTGAGATAGGATAAGCCTTCTGCAGCCCATTTTCTCAAATCTTGGTCTTGTCCAGGCTGAATCAAATATCTTCGGCATGCTTCTGCCAATTTTAAGGTAGATCCTTCGGCAAAAGGTTTAACAGAAGCATCATTTCCTCCACTAGAACCTAATTTGCAAAGTCCGACCAGTGCCCGAACTCTTATACCTGGGTCTGGAGATTTGTACAATTTCTTTAATATATCAACACCTTGATTGATGATGGCTTTAGCTTTATCTGCTTTAGAGGCAGCAGAAATAATACATTCACAAGCTACTTTTTGTTGGAGATGATCGTCGGTATTCGCCATAACTAAAATCATTTCCATTATTCCTTCTCGACCAACTACAGCGTTTCCGACGTCCAAAGGTCCGCGTAAAAGAGAAGTTATAGCGACCGTAACACGTACTTTTGATTCAATATCGGGTGTGAGAAGTTTATCTTTTACGTATTCTTCAATGGCGTTCATATATTTTTCTTTAGCTGCATCGTAGTACATATTATCATAAATTCTCGCCAAACAAACTGCTGCTATAGTTCTCGATGATGGAGTAATGTTCATAGCAGATTCGTATTTGTATTCTTCTAGTTCGCTGCAAACTTCTAATAGTCTTTGCATACCACCGATTTCTACCAACCTTTCAGCCCAGTTCAAAGTTTGCCAGTGGATATTTCTAGTAATTAATTCAATGATCGCATCTCTGGCTTGTCCAGTTATAACTCTGTTGTTAATCGAATAAACTAAACAACTTAAAAGAGTATCTATTTCGTTTTTATATTTTTCGCATAATTCTTTCTTTGGTTTGGTGTCTTCTTTATTGTCCATACCAGAAAATGTGTTGAGAATTGTTTGCATGCAATATTGCGCGCAATTAACTTGTGTATCAAAATCGCTGTCCAAAATTTCGAGGAACCATGGAATTCCGACATCCCGTAAAATTGTCTGAGTGCGATCTATGTTGTCTTTACACAGTTCACCTACAGTTCTAATAGCAGCCACATATATTTCTTTATTTTTTTCAACTTTTAATAGTTTTTTGATCTGATGAATAATACCAAATTTCATTATTATTTCAGCACCAGCTTTACTCCTTGCTAAAACTAATAAATTGTTCATAGCATTCTCTCTTTTTTCTTTATCAGCTGTTAAATCAAAAGCAATTTTATTCATATGTTCTACTTTTGTGGTAGTTTGGGCATGCTCCTTAATTCTTTGCTGCACGATGTTATGTAGCCGTTCTAAGACTGGTTGGATAACTTTGTTAGTAGGATCTACGTTTAAAACTTGCCTGGCGTCTCTGTAAGCTTCTTCAAAGCGTTCTAAGTTTTCCAGAGCTTGGCATCTTCGGAAGAGAGCTTTTGGATCGGTGGAGACAATCTCCAAAGAAGCATCGCAGTCTTTGAGGGCATCATCGTATTGTTCTTTCTTCAAATGAGCTGCTGCTCGATTTTTTAAGTAGACCGATAATTCTCTACTATCCGACTCAGCTAATTTGATGGCTTGGGTGTAAAACTCGATGGCTGTTTCTAATTGATTATTCTTAAAGGCTTCATTGCCTTTTTCTTTATATTCCTCGGCTTTATCTTTTGTTTCACACATTTTTTTAACTTAGTTTAGTTAGGTTATCAACAAATCATTCACAATTTTTTTATTTTTTCTGACTAAACATGTACACTATTCTCTTACAAGAAACACGTGTGATTTTATACTTTACCGGTTTATCTAGAACTGTGTCGAAGGGTCTATAAATATGCAATGCTCCAAAAATAGATATCGTAAATACTAGAAAACTTTAATATCTTGGGCGTTGCCAAATACGCATGTTCACAATTATTTATGCCAAATAAACTCTACAAATAGACTGATTTTTAATTCTATTGTTTAGTGGATAATATAATAATAAAATAAACATAAAATTAATAATAAATACATGTGTAAAAATAACCTACAACTAGCGACAACAATGCAAATGTCAAGTTGACGTTTAGATAACCTAGAAAAATGTTTCCTAAATCAAATTTATTATTTAATTTACACTTTAAACGTTGTATAAATACTCAATTACTTGCATTTGTGCCTAAATATAATCCAGTTATAGACAATGATCTCTTTTTATTAAAACAATTCATAGAAAAGAACAATAAAATTCTAATTTTAACAGGAGCGGGTATTTCTACGGAATCAGGTATTTGTTAACAGTTTTTAATTACAAAACAATACTAACAATTAAATTTATGTAGGTATTCCAGATTATCGCTCCGAAGAAGTAGGACTATACGCCCGAACAGACCGCAAACCAATTTTATATCAAACTTTTTTAAAATCCCCATACGCTCGCCAACGTTATTGGGCACGAAATTTCGTTGGTTGGCCAAAATTTTCATCTTGTTCCCCAAACGAAGTTCATTATTCAGTACAAAAATTAGAAAGCGATAATAAAATCACAACAGTAGTTACTCAAAATGTGGATAATTTGCACTCCACAGCCAAATCCAAAAAAGTTATAGAGCTTCACGGATGTGCTCACAGAATTATTTGTTTGGGATGCGAAAATAAAATGAGTAGACATGAGTTTCAACAGATATTAACGAAATTAAATCCACATATGCGGGAAGAAACTACGATGATTCGCCCAGACGGAGATGTAGAAATTCCAGAAGTACGTAAAACATTATTTACTTTTCGAGTAATAATAGGCGGCTATTTTAGGAACAAATTGACTCATTCCGAGTTCCTCAATGCATAAAATGCGGAGGAATTTTCAAACCAGATGTCGTATTTTTTGGGGACAATGTACCTATTCCGAGAGTAAATTTAGTGAAGGATATTGTTGCTATTAGTGATTCAGTACTTGTTTTGGGATCATCTTTGACCGTCTTTTCGAGTTATAGAATTATTTTACAAGCTAAAGATTTAAATCTTCCCATAATTATTGTTAATATTGGTCAGACTAGAGCTGATGACTTAGCAACTTTGAAAATATCGACGAAGTGTGGTGATATTTTACCTCAAGTGTGTAAAGAATTGTTTAACTAATGTAAGTTTTATTGTGATGTACAATATTAGTAAAATGAAAATGGTTTGTTGAATAAATTATTTATTTTTATATTTTTGTCTTTGTTTGCGTTCTTAGTTCATTTTATTTGGATAGATGGTGCAAGCGAACAGAAACAGACCGTGCAACTGTCAATTTCTGACAGGTGATTTGCAAGAAATAAAACAGATATTTTATACTTATTTAAAGCTGAGTTATATAAATATTTATCAAAATGGTATGTTTCATTCTATAAAACGATAGTTTTTGAGTATATTTACTCCATAAATATGATGTAATTCTAGGTTATATTATGTAGCAAATGACAAAACAAAATATAAATATAGTTTTCTCCCAGAAATTTCTGTACAAATTTATACAAAATTCATTGATTTATCATGATGTATTATATATGTTAGATGTCAATTAAACTTTGAACATTTTTTAAAAGTATAAATTCTTTGTTGTAGTTTCAATTTGGATTTAATATGTTTCCTGAAATTCCTCGACCTTTCAACACACAATACCGATGTTTTTCGGTATCTATGTTGCCGGGCAATGAAAGACAAGATGTGGAAAGAGGAGGAAAAAGTAAGTAAAGAATACCATTTATAAAACCCTTTTAACTTTAATATTTTGTTAGTTATTATGCCTCCATCAGCATTAGACCAGCTCACACGATTAAACATAAACTATCCAATGTTGTTTAAGATTACAAATAAGAAAACATCTAGGATTACACATTGTGGAGTTTTGGAATTCGTAGCAGATGAAGGACGCGTTTATTTACCTCTTTGGGTAAGGCACTACACTCAAAAATATATATAAAAGGTGTAAAATTATTAATAAATGTAAAAAGTACAATTATTGCGACACTTGGTGAAACTATTATCTTGTGAAACGTATCAAGTGTGATTTTTAAATATCTGTAAAAATATTCTTCCAGATGATGCATAATTTAATTTTGGAAGAAGGCGATATTATCCAAATTGAAAGTGTTTCGCTTCCAGTTGCAACTTTCTCCAGATTTCAGCCACAAAGCACAGATTTTCTGGATATTTCAAACCCAAAAGCAGTATTAGAGAATGGTTTACGTAATTTTGCATGTTTAACTAGCGGAGATATGATAGCTATTAAGTATAATCAAAAGATATACGAATTATGCGTTTTAGAAACGAAACCTGGAAATGCTGTGAGCATCATCGAATGTGATATGAACGTAAGTATAATTTAGGGTTTGGTCCAACCCACTATAAAATATAAACTGTCCCCAGGTTGAATTCGCGCCTCCCGTTGACTACAAAGAACCCGAAAAACCCTCCGGAAATGAAGAAGAAATGAACGTAGACATGTCCGATCTTATGCCCGAACCCAACGGGTTCGTAGCGTTCCGCGGGCAGGGAAATCGACTCGATGGCAAACGAAGAAAAGACTCCACTGGGTCAGACCCTGCCCCATCGAAACCCACATATATTAGGGGAATTCCGGATTATGACTATCAGATTGGAACGCTGAAGTTTCTTAGAAATTCCAAGCCAAAAAGCGACGATAGCAAGACATCGGTCGACAAATTTGAAGCTTTTAGCGGGAAAGCACATTCGTTGAAAAAAATGGGGAAATAATGTCATTGTGTTGTTTATAGGTTATGTGTGTGAACTCATGATTTTAAGGAAATAAATTTTTTTCACTAATTTCCATGCTTTTTTGTTCATTTCTCCAAATATTCTACATTTTTTTACAGCCTGATACTCCAAGATATAAGATAAGTATATTTTAATATTTAAAACATTCTATTAAAATTTTCCAAAACGCGGATAAAAAGTTTGGAAGTCACTGCATTACGTAACCTATTTATATTTTTTTAAAACCGGTCAAAAGTGTAGCATATTGTTCAATATTCATTTTTTTTTTTTTTTCATATTATATGCTATACTTACTAATATATTCATTTTATACCGACAAAAACAGTAATTAATATTTTCTTACCATGGCCGCCATGACAGTACGCAAGATGGAAATTAAACTTTTTCTCTGTTGAAAACACTCGAATTTTTTAATTCAGTACTTAAATTATATATTAAACTGACCACTAAAGTATAAAGAATCGATTCATATATAAATTATTATTAGTATCAAACTTTTAACAATGGAAAACTTTAAATAATTACACAAAGAACAACGATTGTTTTAGTCGCGAATACGCGGGGTTAGAAACTGACAACTGACAAACAGTTGAGCTTGGCTACTAGATCCAAATTTCGTGATTTAAGAAAACCGTTATGCATGGCAACTACGATCCAAATTGCGCAATTTATATTTTTTTGTCTAGGTATTTTATTGATAAAAAATAATTTACACAAATTTAGAAAAATTTCTATACAAAATAATACGATGCGACCAGCACAATACCTCCCGCCATAACAATAACGATAACGGCGTTAATTTCTTTGCAATTAGAAACAAGAAAATGGATTTACTGATCATGTATTTTATAACTACTTATTTTAATATTGTCTTTTTAAAACACTACTGTTAAAGAGAATTTAATGTGGACGAAGAGCAGTAGACACTAATCTGTCACTAATTGCATGTATAACTACCGCCGAAAACATTTGCTTTGTAATCGATTCGATTGTTCGCCGACAAAAGACGGCCCAAATGGCACACGATTGTCGGAAAACCAAAAGCTACACCGTGTCAGAAGTCAAATCAATTTGCCATTCGTTTTACAAATAACTTTTTAAGTAGAATCAAAAGGTCGCCGTTCACTTTAATGTGACCAGGAGAAATGATCAAATAAGATGAATCCTTAAAAAATGATTATTTCATTTCGACGTAACTTAAAATTTTTGGGCTGGTATTATCAACAGATATTTAATTTTAAATAAGTATATATATTTTAAAATATATTTGGGTGTAATCATGTACCCAAAAACGGGATAGGATTATATCCTGATTGCTGTTTGTTTTATTAATTATAATTCTTATTAAGAAAATTTAAAAATAGGGAAATAGGTCTATCTCGACCCACATTTTCAAAATTTGTTTTTTGGCATATACCCTAGAATATGTCGGGACAAAATTTTCAAATTTTTTACATAATTATTCTTTTTGCAATGAATATTCCAAATTTTGAATTCGCATTTCAATAACTCTTTTCATTTTTGAGGTATTTGCGACCATAATTTCGCTCTAATTTGGGCCCGAATCACCCAGAAATGGGTGTAGATACTATTCGATTCTAAGGCATATATTAAGTATTTCAATTTTTATACTTTTTGGACTAGTTCAGTTTTTATAAACAATATATTAAATTTTGAAAAATTATTTTTTTTTTCGAATTTTGTTCAAATTTAGGACTTTTTTTTTTTCATTAATCTTGAATCAGTGGAACAATAACTTTGAAGCTTGAAATATTTATGTATTATTTTCCCTAGAAATGAATGATAAAGTTTTTAAGTTTGTACCTCCACCCATTTTTTTGTGAGTCCAATTTTGGGTAATACTTCAAACGCGAATATTTATAAAATGAAAATACATATTGACTGGGCGGTTTAAAATCTACTTGCACCATCTATGGTCGTACGAATCAACTGAAAATTTTGAAATCTCAAATAGGTTTGATGCCTTCTTACAAATTGTAGAATAATGTTTTTTTGGGTCATAAAAAATCCAATATTTCTTGGTTCCTATTTGTATATAATGCATTTTTGATTTTGTTTTCCATCGTGGACGGGATATACTAATTGCGCCCAAAGGGCAAAACTGATGGGAGGTAGCAATGGACTTCCGCTAGAATGCAACATAAATGTGTTAAGTCCACTAAAGTGATTGATTTCTTGTAGTTCATATGTCGTGTTATTCTAACCTCTAAATTTATCTATATGCTGTCGTGTTATAATGACAACATTATAGTCCTCAATTTGAGTACTCTAATGTCTTTCTTATTGACCTTGAACCATAATAAATCCATTAGAGTAAACTATTATTCACGAAAGATGACTATTCAAGGTCATTTATGAGCCGGCTGATATAATATTACTTGCAGATAACTTCATTGCATTTCGTATGCATAGGCGTACAACATGAAATATTTATGGACACATTTTAACAGAAAAAATACGAGTAATTCATTTGAAAATTCTGTCTCTTTCTAAATAATGTCTTTCTGAAAGATTTATGTTCTTCACTTATGTTTTTGCAAAATACAAAAACATAGACAAATTATAAACCAAGGAATAATAATTTGATTTAAACGTCAACGCCACTGGGTAAATATTAGCACAGAGGGCAGTGTAGTAGATAATTAGGTATCTGTAATTCTATAGTATATATTTACGCATATCTGTCACACCACATAAAGTAAATAGACATAGGTCAAATAATCTTTCTCTTTCTAATACAAAATGTTGCTAAGCTACTGCTATAAAGTGATGTGTATTCTTTCTTCGAACACATGACCTTGAATAGTCATCTTTCGTGAATAATAGTTTACTCAAGATGACTATTCAAGGTCATAATGAGCTATGGTAACGAGGTATTTGTTTACAAACAAATCAAAAACAACATACCTGATTTGTCAGATTAATTTTTTTTTAATTCCAAATACTTTATTTTAATTTTTTACTGAAATACGCCAATAAATAAAATTTTGTATGTAATACGGATAGTACGTCATGTTATAATTTTTACGACTAGTACCATAATAATGAACGTTACGATCCTTATAACATAATAGTTATTTGTATATCAAGGCCGCGAAATCACTCTTTAGCGTACCGAGAGAAAAATTGTCGCCGAGGCCGCTTGCGGCCGAGGCAAGACAATCTCGAGGGCACTAAAGGATTTCGCGGACAAGGTGTACACAATATTTTTTGTGCAACCGTAAAAAAAATGTAATTACAAATTTTATTAATTTTAAACAGTTTCATTGTATATAGAAAGTTAGCTTTCACGGTGGCTATGGGATTAACATTTGATAAACAAAACCATGCAATTTTCAAGTGTCAAAGTGATTATTTACCTAATTTCGCGGCCGCTACCATGACAACGTCCGCGAAATGAATTTCGCGGCCGTTACCATAACAACGGTCGCGTAATTTAATTTCGCGGCCTGTATTACGGCTGCGAAATGCTTATTTCGCGTCCGGTTGCACAAAAATAACTATAATTTAGTTTTATTAAAACTTAATTTTTTAGAAATTTTTCAATATATATAATAAACATTGCAAGTACATAATATTGCCATTATTATGTACCACCAGAGAAAATTCAATTGTAAAGATACAAATTCTTGTTCTAAATATACCTCGGAATTTCAGTATAACTAAGAAAACAACAAAAACTAACTCCTAATTACTATCCTTGCCATTCCTGGCCTTCTCAAACTTCAAACGCGTGCCCGTGCACGTCTTTAGTTCCTCGGATATCCGCCCAAGTAGAAGGGCGCTGCAGATATCCGGGCGGGATACTTGCGATATCATTCACTCGCTCTAGATTCTAAGATCAGTCTCCCGTCCAAGGATCAATAACTAATTATAGTTTCACTAATGATGTCTTATTATTTTGTTATTAATTCTTCAAGAACTCAGATATTTAGTTTCGCTATATGAACTAGGTTTTATTATTTTTGTTAAGAGTTTGTCTTATTGGTATTAAGAGCTAAAGTTTGTTTGATATATTAATTAAAGAAATATTAAATTATCTAGTTTTTTGATCTCTTATTACCGATTGGAAAAAAGTTTTGTTGCGATATATTATCGAAGAAAAGTATATAAGAGAAAAAATATATTCTGTACCTTTGCAGTTGTCTTAGACTGTTTTGGATCCTCCTCCAATCCGTCAAATGGATCTTCTTTGACAGGTACTATTCACTCTATAATAAAATAAAAATATAATATTAAAATATAATAAGTATTTTTATTACCTTCCGTCACCTTTAGGTAAGAAAGGTATTGTCTGGTCAAAAAATTCGGTGGTTAGTTTTTAATGAGTGTTTTAAGGTCCCTAGAATACGATTTTACTATTTTTACGATGATGTCTGTAGGTGTGCGAGCGTGCGTGCGCGCGTGTGTGTGTGTGTGTGTGTGTGTGTGTGTGTGTGTGTGTGTGTGTGTGTGTGTGTGTGTGTGTGTGTGTGTGTGTGTGTGTGTGTGTGTGTGTGTGTGTGTGTCTGTGTGTGTCTGTGTGTGTCTGTGTGTGTGTGTGGCTGTGTGTGTGTCACAAATTTTCGTCTACGATAACTCTAATACTACAATTCCAAAAATTATAATTCTTTCGTATTCCTCTTCGTTGCATCCATATGAAGAGCTGATTAGATTTTGGTTATAAAATTGGTGAACCGGAAGTACCCTTATTTGAAGATTATATAACTTCTTGAAAGAACGATGTTAAATATCATTTTTTCACATTTAATGTTATTATAAATATTAAAGAACATTGTTTTCTCTATATGATTTGACTGCATTTTATTCTTCATAGAAAGAAATTAAATTTCATAAATTAGCCAGCTATGCTAGAAACAGCTAGTATATTAAGAAAATTCTGATTGAAAGATGTCAGTGTCAATTGCAATTGACATATTCCTAGTATATTTGTGTTATAATTTTACTCGAAATATAGGATCTTTTTGCTCGAAACTTTCTGTATGGAATTTGTATAAAATACATACAACTGTCGAAAGGTAATGTACATACAAGAAATTAGAATCTTTTGCAAGGAATTTTCTGTATGGATTTTATAGAAAATACATACGCAATTTACGAAAATTGGTAGATATCGCATCTACCGACTGTGTTCGAAAACACGAGTGGTAAAAAGTTACCGTGTTCGAAAATTGTTCAATATCTACCACATCCATCTACTGGATTCATGAAGAATATGATCTCAAAAAAAGGTAGTGATGCGAAGCGCGCGCGTTAAAAGTGGAAATGAGTTCAAAGTAGGACTCTGCTCAGTTTGTTAACTACGTCAAATTTCTAACCTGTTTTAAATTTTCAAATTTTTTCATAGTTTATGGATCTACCCTGTTTACTACTTGCGTTCTTAAAATATAAATTCCGGTAGCTATAACCTGATAAAAAGCTGTTTACCGGTAACAGTTCACCGGTAGAATTTTCGTAAATATCTCATATGACTGACGGAAGGTAATGTGCTGGCCACAACAGATTTTTTTATACTGTCTTAAACAATATTTTTAGGCACTTAGATCCCTTTTATGAATTTAAATGCTTCAATTAATGTTTGAGATTAACTAATATCTTAGAAATAATTGCAAATAATTTTGCAAACACATTTAGAATATTATGAGTTTACAGAAAATTTAAAAATTATTTAGTTTTTAAATTGTGGTTTCCGTGGTACATAATTTTCATGATCAAAATCTGCGAATAAAAGCAGATTAGCATACCCAAAACCGGGTAATAAACCATAATGATATATTATTCGTCTCGATTACAATGAACCTTTTCTACCCTTCCGCACTTCACCACGCTGTGGGGTCACTAGGGCTTCGCCCTTGGCCCTAAAGGACGAAGCTCAGTCCTCGATATCACCGTGACAGCTTTTGTGGCGTTGAGGCTTGTTCTGTCAATATGACTGACATCTAAATGATAAGATATAATAGGAGATATGTATACGTCGTTTGTACTATGTCAAGGGTGTATTAGACAAGGGATTGGAGGGGTTTTAAATTTTAGGCCTAGATCCTTGATTTCCTGAATTTGTATAGAAATTTTGATGAACATTTCGGAGATAAAAGTTATAAACTATTATTCACGAAAGATGACTATCAAGGTCATTTGTTCGAAGAAAGAATACACAGCATTTTATAACAGTAGCTTAGCAACATTTTGTATTAGACAGAGAAAGATTATTTGACGTATGTCTATTGAATTTGTGTGGTGTGACAGATATATGCAAATCGTAGAGTTACAGACATGTAATTATTTACTATGCTGCCCTCTGTACTAATGTTTATCCAGTGGCGTTGACATTCAAATCAAATTATTATTTTATGGTGTACGTCAAGTCTATGTTTTTGTTTTAAAAACGTAGATAAAACTTTGAGAAAAGCATTATTTAAAAAGAAACAAAATTTTTAAATAAATTACAATTATGTATTACCCTCGGTATTACCCGTTTTTTCAGTTAAAATGTACCCATAAATATTTCGCGTTGCGCGCATACGGGTACGAAATGCAGTGAAGTTATCTGCAAGTAATATTATATCAGACGGCTCATAAATGACCTTGAATCTTGAATAGTCATCTTTCGTAAATAATACTCTATAGATGTTTATAATGCTCTTGGTATAGAACCAGGGCCGTAACTAGCTATTCTTGCGCCTGGGGCGGAATATAAAATTGCGCCTCTTCCCCTCAATTTTTAGCAAATTATTATTTAAAAAATATTACTACATAGAAAGGTAATTTCGGCTCCAAAATTATCCTCTTTTGACAAGCATAACGATTTGTGTCTGTTCAAGAATTAGTTCCATATTCTCTCGTCTCGGCGAATGGACTACATAGTTTTAGTATTAATTAACAGTATTTAATATATATTTCAATTACAATAATTATAAAAAACAAAATAAAGACAACATTATGTCTGACGCATATTAATAATTGGACCATAACTGGAACGCAGAATTAGAATTAAATGTTTATATCTTGATCAACACAAAGAAAAGATGCATTTTTTCTTCTTCAAATATATTATTGATTTTGCATTAAGAAACCAATTAAAACTTATTGTTAACATGTCAATGTAGTACAATTGTTAAAAAAGTAGGTTCGCGGAAAGTTTTTATCGTTCAATATACGAAATTCTATTATTATTGCGCATAAACTGAGCTTTCTGGACAAAAAATTGTAAGAAACTTAAGAATTTGTCAGGAACGACGAGAAACTTAATTTTTCAGTTTAAAAATACCGGAAATATTGAGACAAACGTTAAAACTGGGCGTTTTTCGATGATTGCGAAAAGGGATGACCGTGCTCTATTGGCACTTATTATAGAAGATCGCCGAGTGTCTATCCCAGATTTGCCTGTCAAATGGGCAAATGTGATTGGCAGATCGATCTTTAAAGACACTTGACTAAGAAGTATGAAAAAACTGAGATATGGGTTCTACAAGGTAAAATAAATCATCATAATACAATCCAAACTTGTAATTTTTTCATATAAGCGATGGAAAAATCTCGACTCGCACAAAAACAAAAGCAAGCCCGATCTTTAGTCCTGGGATTCAATCTCTGTGTTCTTTTGCCGATACATTCATTGACTGGACTGCCACGCGCTGAGGGTGCCTTGCGCGCGATCTTTAAAAGTCAAAGTGTGCAATAAGAAACCCAAGAGTGCGCTTGGCTTATATTCAAGAATTTTTCTGAGAATTATCAAATGAAGAACTTATTTCTGCGCCCTATAAACAGCTGCGCCCGGGGCAAGAGCCCCGCTCGCCCCACCCTAGTTACGGCCCTGTATAATTTATATTTTTAGAAGATACAATCAGAAACAATTAAAATAATCACTTTTTTGTAAACTTGAACATTTTCATTATTGTAATCAGTTTTTCTTTATTGAAATAAAGCATTTTTTTGTTAAAATAAAAAAAAATCTTTTAATTAAGACATATAATCATAACATACAAACACAGACGTTAAACCTAAGCAAAACAGCTTTACTTTGCCAGTTGTCAAAATCAATCCCTTATATTCTGAACACACTTGTAGCACTTTCAAATGTCCGAAATGTTGTATAATATGAGCAATATATAAATTTATTTATTGATTAATCAGTAAGCGTAAATAAAAATTATTAATATAATAATAAGCAAACATTTAAAACAATAAATTTTACGGATTTTGTATCATTCATACACCGCAAAAAGGTTTGTACATGTTCGTTACAGTTCTCTACACATAATATTCACATAAATAAACTAAATAACATCTCTAGCACAATAAAACTTTGTATAAAGTGCATTATATTTTATGTAGAATAACATTTATTATTAAAATATGCTAAATATGAACAACAAAACAAAAATCTTGAAAACAAAATGTATGTATGCTTACCGAACAAGTACCGGTCACTCGAAGATCTTTCAAACAAAATTATAAAGTTTTAGATATTGTTCAACACTGTCAGTCACTACAAATAACACAAAAACAATATACTAAACACATTACATATAATATATAGTTTGTATGTCTCCATATTTCATTAATACGTCACCAAATTTCGAGAAAAATTACAACGCGACCGCACCGCAACCATATTTTTTGCTCGAGCTGTCATGAACCTGTATTGCCAACTTACAACAACGAAACTATTCTCCGTTGGACAAATTAATTTCATTTTCTCCTCATAGTTATCGTTGAATAAATTATATCGAAAATTACCCACAATGAAAACGAAATATCGCGTATTAAAACTTTTGAATTTATGCGAGTAATATATCTTTATGAGCAGTCATATCTTTTATGAAGTGCAATGAATGTACTGACTAGAACTGCACAGAAATTTCAATTTAAATTCTGAACAAATTGACTGGACGTAATTTATTGATGACTGTGTAAATCGTTTAGCAATTTGGAGAAGTTAATTATATTTAGGGAAATTTGTAATGTTGTGTTAGTTGTAGCGGCCTGATTCTGGTGACATTTTTAAACATTTTATATTATTTAACAAGTTTATAGACAAATCGTATCACTGTAATTGTTATTTATAATTAAATTTGTTTTATTAGTTGTCGTTTTAAAACAAATCAACGCCAATAACTTAATTATTTATTTTAAAATAACAGCTGACAGTGGACCTTTTCAATTTAAAGAGATAGAAGATATGCGCAATGGGGATCAGCGCATAGTAAGAACAATTGAGATCTATGGCGTTTGTTTCTCAAAAATTTAGACGTAGAATGTAAGAATATCTCAGATAACTTTAAAAAATCTTATCGAAATAAATTACAAAAGCTTTTATTGAAGATAAAATGTCTAACGATGCAAATTTTCATCAAGAATACAGGTATTTTAATGCAATATTTTTGACGTTTCGTTTGACAGCCCAACTGGCAGTTGTTCGCGCCATTTTCTTACTATTTGCAGCGATAGAAAGAGATAGCCGTTAAATTGAAAAGGTCCAAAAGTTTGTGCATGTGCTTGGCCAGTGAACTGAAAATTTATGCAGTTTTACAATACTCTAGGGCTTGGTGAAAACTGCAAAATATTGAGTTTCACCACTCTGTTATACATATTTTTATATTCTGGGAAATAAAGTGTTTACTTTACATTAGCTATGAACACATATTTATATCCGGAATATAGTCAGCGAATGCTTTTAGGCTTTAGCTTTTAAGTAAGCAAATAAAATAAAAGGATTCAAAGAAAATTATTAATTCTAAATGAAATAATTAAATTTGCTATACAGGGTGTCTGGATTACGAAGGCCACCATTGGGATCTCAAAAACTATAAGAGATACGACTTCGATTAAATGGGATATGTGGTGCGCCTTTGAAGGCCATCTTAGATGTGCTTTTGCTTTTGACAAAAATTCTCATAGCTTACTAGAAAATGGCGGAAATCTGAGTTTGGTCGATATTTTCATTTTGAAATTACTTCTAAACTATCAGTAATCGAAAAAATGTTTCAAATAAAAAAGTTAGATATTTTTATTGTCTATCCAGTGGCGTACGAAAATAATTTTTCTATTGGTAAATTTTCGAGATATAACACAGACTTACATTTTTTTAAATGGAACCCATATTCTCAGCTCAGTTAGCTCAAAAAGAACAATTTACTGAAGTGAAGTGAGCTGAGACGAACTGAGATTTTTTATCAAAAATAATACAGCTATAATTTGAAGCATAAAGGCCAACGTGCACTTGAGCGACCGAAGCGAAGAGCGGCGAAGAGAAGTTTTCTCGTTCAATGTAGCGCACTTTGGAGCAGCGAAGAGCAGAGCAACAAGGCGACTATACACATAAGAATACATTGAATGAAAAACCTTCTCTTCGCGCGCTTCGCTGCTCTTCGTTTCGCTCAAGTACGCGATGGACTTAAAACTTACGTCCACAAATCTGAATCAATGGGGTATGTGACCAAATTTTTGTTTTTATATAATATGATACTAGACAAAAAAAAATCTGATGTGGCTAGCACATAACCTCTCGCCAGATATTTTACCTGGTTGAACGCATAAAACGAAAAATATTTTTAAATACAAATACATATATACATGTCTCACTACAAAATAATTCTCACATATATTTGCAAAATCTATGGTATATTTTAATATAAATTATGAACAATACATACATTTTCTTTATATTTAATATCCTGAAATTTTCTTTTTCTACTTTTCTTTTCTTTTTTTTTATATTCGTAATTTTTTCGCAAATTTCTTTTATATTCTTTTTTACGTATATTCCTTTGCGTTGACTTTTTTTATTTTCATAATCTTCATAATGATGTACAAATATTTTTGACAGTGGCATACAAATATTTTTGACAGTGACATGTATGTGTCAATTACAAACATTTGAATTTCTTGCCTTGAAGTAGTTTGATCTGAGATTTTTTACATCAAATTATTTTATATGCATTTCTTTATCTCTAAATGTATAGAAGATATAATAATGAATTTATATTTATCGAATAAAGAATTTAACGTTCTTTAATATAAGTATTTACATAAATTTTCGATAAATAATATTTACATGATTTTTTTCTTGTAACTACTACTTCCGGTTGTCTAATTGTTACCAAAACTTAATCAACTCTTCCAATTATTGTTATATTGAGGAATCCGTAGTTAAAACACACACACACACACACACACACAAACACACGGACATCATCGTAAAAATGTTATAATCGGATTTTTAGCATAAATTCAATACCTCTCTTAGCGAGAGGTAAGAATAAAATACCCTTATTTTTTTAAATAGATTAATTATTCTTACTTTACGAGAAAATAATTATTAAAAATTTGGGGAAGGGATATGTGATGTTAGCCTGGTATAATCGTGGAAGAAGACGGGTAGACTGGAAGGAAACGAGATAGTTGTCGCCATGCTACGCCTATCATAACATAATCGCGACGCTGATAGGCTGAAGTATAACTGTCTCTTTAGTTTTTATTATTATAACAAGAAGCTATAGTGATTAGTTTTTATATTTTATGACATATATTGAAATTCGAATATGGTCACACACGTCATACTTTTTTTTGCATAATTTGGATAATTAGTCATTGTATTGACTCCCGAATGAACGTTATCGTTCCAATTTGGCGATAGTCGCCTATTTTTGCTTGCTGGCCGTCTTGAAGGTAATTTCCCCCTACCGCTTGTAAACTTTGATGAGTAGCCGAAGTGATTAAAGTCGGGATTTCCCTGCGGCACGGCGATTTGTCTTCACTTGGATTTATTTCAAGAGATTAATCCCGCACCTGTATATTTTAAATTATCATTTTAAATAAATTTCGCCCCGTGCTTTCTGTTCCACAACAAAATAAAAATACCTATGTTTCCAATTTATTTCCACCGCCTAGCTAAATTACTTCACTTTAGATTTTTCATTCCAGTGGCGACTGTCAAGATTTGTAGGTACGGGAGCGAAAAATGGCGAAAGCGCTAAGTTACTGACAAATAAAAGCATTACTATAGAAAAGATTGTTGGTTTAATGACTGATTAAAACCATTTGCACATTCCAGGGTCAAGTTTTTCAGAAAAGTTTAATAGCCAGCACAGGAATTTTTGATCTTCTTTTGTTTCTGAGCTAAAGGCTCATTTTGAAAATATATCATATCTAATTTATTATGATAGAGAAAAATTGTTTTTACAAAATTTTTCTGTTTTCTACATAGAATAAAACGGCGTAATTAGATTTTTTGAAAACTTAATAATTCTCGAGATATAATACAAACTTATGATTTTTTAAATGGGAACCTATGTTGAAAATAGTCTCGTCTCTGCTTAATTTATAAGCTTTTCAATGATACATAACAAGTCTTCATTCTTTTGTTTTAAACATTAATAAAAGACGAATTATTAGTTTATTGGGATGAAAATATTGGAAATTATTAAGAAAAAATCTGATGTGGCCAGCACATTACCTTCCGTCAATTCTATGTAATTTGTACAAATTCCACACAGAAAGTTTCTTGCAAAAGATTCAATATTTTCAGTACATTACCTCAAGTCAGTTCTATGTATTTTGTACAAATTCCATGCAGAAAGTTTCTATATTTCCAGTAAAATTATAAGACAAACATACTATGTCAATTGCATTTGACACTGACATCTGTTAATCTAAATTTTCTTAATTATAGTAGATGCTTTCATGTTTATAGCAAAGCTGGCTGTTTTATGATATTTAATTTCTTTATAATTTTTAAACTCTATATTTATTGAATATAGTGTATAAAATGTAATCAAATCGTATAGAGAATAAAATATTCTTTAATATTTATAATAAGATTAAATATGAAAAAATGATATTTAACAGCGTTTTTTCAAGAAAAACTGTCAAAATCTTCAAATTAGGGTACTTCCGGTTGACCAATTATAACCAAATTTGGATGTAAAGAAGAGGAATACGAACAAAATATAATTTTTAGAAAGGTGGTATTTGAGTGAACCGAATGCGAACCGAAAGAATTGTCACACACACATATATACATAAACCATCCATCCATCCATACATACATACATACATACATACATACATACATACATACATACATACATACAGACATCATCGTAAAAATAGTAAAATCGTATTCTAGGGACCCTAAAACGTGCTTATTCATTAAAAACTTATCATCGAATTTTTTGACCAAAGACAATACCTTCCTTACCTAAAGGTGCCGGAAGATAAAAAAACAAATGAAAAAAATTATTACAGATCATTATTTGTTTATTTTGTTTCTATATCTAGATATTAATTATGTTTTCTAAATAATTCTTTACCAATTATTTTGGGGTTAGTTAAATTACTATTTATCGACGTTACAGTTGGCTTTGACACAATCCGAAAAAAAATGATTTAATATGCTTTTAAAGTAAATAAATTGAAAAATTGAGTAAAATTGGAAAAATGCATACTATTAGAAATATGCAAATGATGATCTGTAATAGATTTTTTTCATTTGTTTCTTAATAATTTTTAATTTTTCACCCCAATAAATTAATAATTCATCTCTTATTCAAGTTTAAAACGAAAGAATGAAGACTTATTATATATCATTGAAAAGCTTATAAAATAAGCAAAAAACGAGACTATTTTCAATATAGTTTCCCATTTAAAAAAAACGTAAGTTTATGTTATATCTCGAGAATGATTAAGTTTTAAAAAAATCTAATTACGCCATTTTATTGAATCTAAAAAACGGTAAAAAAATTGTAAAATAATTTTTTCTATCATAATAAATAAAATATGATATATTTTCAAAATGAGCGAAAAACGAGTTTTTACCTGTAACTCAGAAAGAAAAGAAGATCTAAAATTCCTATGGTGACTACTAAACTTTTCTGGAAAATTTTACCCTGCAATGTGCAAACGGTTTTAATCTATCGTTAATATTATCCGAGATACCTTAAAAAAACATCGAAAATGAGACACCTGTACATAGTTCGTTTTTAAATTTAAATAAATAAATAAAATCAATATATCGTCACTCCATATTACCCATTGCTGAGTGTGCCAATCTGTTTTGTACGCATATTTCTCGGCGCCTCCACCATTTGTTCTTTTGAATTATCCACTTCTTTCTTTAACGAATTTACTGCCCGAACACAAGGGCGTCCAAAAGTAAAAATAAAACTAAAACAATTACCCCTCCTCGGTTGGAAACAAAAAGGTAATGGCAACAATACCTGGGAATCTAATTAAATCAAGTGCACAACACGGTAGTTGGGATCTTCGGTCACGTTCGGCCATTTCCGCGGGAGCTCGGCCCTGATTTGGCGGGAAAGAATGCTTGGAGGGTTGTAGAGCGAATCTGTAAGCTCTCGTCGTAACAATCCCACAAACAAGATAATTTCATTAAAAGTAAAAACATTCATCTTGACTCTGCCGATAACCACGGGACTACGTTACCGGCTGAGGCTAGCCCATCGACGTATAGTGAATTTCAATCACGTAATATAATCAGGGTTCTATCTCCACCAATCACAGTCGGGCTTTCAGATATGGAGGATAAATATTGTGCGCCGTTTCTAACCTAATTTACTGGACGAAGGAGGGATACATATTTCATAGATGATTGTTAAGATTTGTTGAGCGTGTTAACCGATCGTTTGGGGTTCTTATGACACAGGTTCGAACCCAATGAGCAGTGGCGTATCAAGAAGAAGGATGGGGTCGTGTGCTGTGCAAACTAAATTTCAAAAATCTGTGGCCAGCACATAACCTCTCGCCAGATATCTTACCTGGTTGTACGCATAAAATAAAAAATATTTTTAAATACAAATACATATATTCATGTCTCACTACAAAATAATTCTCACATATATTTGCAAAATCTATGGGATATTTTAATAGAAATTATGTACAATACATACATTTTCTTTATATTCAATATCCTGAAATTTTCTTTTTCTACTTTCCTTTTCTTTTATAATCTTTTTTACGTATATTCTTTTGCGTTGTTGATTTTTTTTATTTTCGTAATCTTCATAATGATGTACAAATATCTTTGATAGTGGCATGCAAATATTTTTGACAGTGACATTTATATGTCAACATTTGAATTTCTTGCCTTGAAGTAGTTTGATCTGAGAATTTTTACATCAAATTATTTTATTTTTATGGGGTCTCGTGGCCGCGTGCCTGAGTGTCTGGTCGCGAATCTGGGGAACCGGGTTCGATCCCGACAGACGCCAAATATTTCGAATTTTAAATGGCACAAAATTGACCCCTGTGGTGCACTCTCCACGCCAACAATGAGTGCCCGTGAGGTGACGCCTGGTAAACGCCCGCACGGTACAAATATGTCATCATCATTACCGATATCTGCGTACAAAGCAGATTGGCACACCCAGCAATGGGTAATATGCCGTGATGATATATTTATTTATTTATTTATTTATTTAAATTATTTTATATGCATTTCTTTATCTCTAAATCTATAGAAGATATAATAATGAATTTATATTTATCGAATAAAGAATTT